>CM042314.1:7777405-7807405 GCA_023566125.1 Zingel zingel | reverse complement strand
TATATATATATATATATATATATATATATATATATATATATATATATATATATATATATATATATAGAAGAGAGTTGAAAATCAAACACCCAGCCAGTACCAAATGGACGTTTTTGGGTGGAATAATCCATGAGGGTCATCTGCTGAACTGGCTTTTTGAGCGCTGTCATCAAGACTGAAAATTCAGTAATTTCATATTGTTGTGAAAAAAAAGGTAATAATGTTTAGCTAGAGGTGCGTAGAGGTGTTTTGTGAGCTGGAATTTATCTTCATCTTCACCAGATGATAAAAACATGCAGATTAGACGAGTTTAAAATAAAAAGCAGGGATTTTCATGGACAGAGGATCTTGATCGTGACATGGTCAAACATTTGAAACTGGATCCCAGTCCTCCTCCTACTGGTTATAAAAAATGGATTCCATGAAATTAAACAAATTCACTCAGATATAATATGTAACTTTTTCACCTTTAAATGTCAAACAACAAGTAGACATATGTTATATATTTTGATAAGTTGGGTACTTACATTATCCCAAATGTTTCCAACAATGATCAAACCTAGACAAATCTGTCATCTTATTTAAGGTAACGGGTACATTACATTTGATTGCGTGTCGATGGCTTTTGTTATTGTTTTGATTGAGAGACCCCATAGCGGCAGAAAATACATACAGTATTGTACGTTTGGCAAGAAACAAAATTGGACATTAGCTGACATCAAAACCCCTGAGGAAAAGTTGCTCCAAATATGTCCATGCGTAGTGAAAAAATTATATGTTTTTCTCTCTGTCATAGATTAATAAAAGTACTGAATTGATCACATTGATTATAGGCAGTACACTCTGTAAAACAAGTAATCACTGACTTTCTATTAAACTGGCTCCTAACTAGATTCCTGTCTAATTATATTCACAATCTGAAACAATTAAAACTTACGTTTCTCTGCTGACATGAGCTGAAACTTGAAGAAGGAATGCTTTCCAAACTAAAATTATTCATAAATATGTGAGTTAATTTATTCTGCACTGCCTGTCTTCTTCTTCTTTTTTATATAATGTAAAATAAGCAACCACAAAAACTGGTTGGCTGTCTTTATTAAAGTCAGTATCCTACATCTCAAACAAAACATAATCTAATTGACTCGTTATGGGGTTGATATTTTTCTTTAATACAAATTTAGCATTAACATTTTTAGCATTTTTTGTCTCTCATCTGACAGTATTCCAGCATGACAAATTGTTATAACTTTTGTTAAACTTATTATTGCTCTTTACTTTCTTCATTGAATTTTTCCTGATTCTGTAAACTTTTGTAAAATTGGGTAAGATAAAAATATTGCTGAGTAAGAAATATATTATTGTCCAGTAAAAATGAATTTATTTTAGTCTACCAGGCTTTGTCAGGCAGGAGAGAAAACTCAATTTGGGATAGTGAGGGGATGTCAGGAAAACAGAGTGCTTAGAGGTCAGTTGATTTGAGTGTGTGTCATGGTGTCGTGTGCAGCGAGTGTGTGAGGAATGGCTGCAGTCAGTGTGTTGCGCTGCAGCTGATCAACGGTGTGTTTGTCTTCTTTTAAACTGTTTAGGTGTCGCAAGTGAGAGTAATGTGTTTACAAGCGTGTGTGTGTGTGTGTGTGTGTGTGTGTGTGTGTCTGTGTGTGTGTGTGTCTGTGTGTGTGTGTGTGTGTGTCTGTGTGTGTGTGTGTGTGTGTGTGTTACGTAATCTCTTTCACATTCAGAACAATTTACTCAGCATAACTCTCTGCTGGGCTGTTTATTAGTTTGTGCTGTGTGTGTGCTGTGTGTGTGTGTGTGTGTGTATGTGTATGGAATATCTGGAAGTATACGTGTTGTGAATAGGAGTATCTGTGTGAGTATATATGCATAATTTCCAATGTTTACCTGCAGTAAATATGCTATGTCTGTATGTATTTAAATATACATGATAATCTGCTTTTGAAACATCCATTAAATTTGAAGATCAATAATTATGTATTATTATTTATTAGCTCTGGGTACAATAATAATAATAATAATTTATACTTTATTAATTTTAACATTACACACAGGCCTGAAATACACTCACACATGCTCAGAGAAGTCAGAGTGAGGGGGTTGCAGCTGTCAATGGACAGGTGCCCAGAGCAGTTGCGGGTTCAGTGCCTTGCTTAAGAGCACCTTGGCAGTGCCCAGGAGGTGAACTGGCACTTCTCCAGCTACCAGTCCACCACCATACTTTGGTCTGTATGGGGACTTGAACCGGCTCCCAACCCAACTCCCTACAGACTGAGCTATGCTGCCATATCGTTTGACTGGAGAAGTTTTGATACTACTTGTAGGTGTAGGTGACCCAAGAGAGACGTTCACAAGTCTGTTCTCTAGTGAGGGGGGGTACTTAAAAGAACCAGTCTTCTTATCAAGAAGCGGAACCAGTTTAGTAGTAGGTTGATAAATTACCAGATTTTTCTTCGATCTTTAGCATTAAAAGAGACCAAAACCTGAAGTTTGATGAACACTTTCATCCAGGATGTGGAGCTAAAGTCACGCTCAGAATCTAGTGAAGTGCAGTGTACATCTCTAGTCTCAGTTTTATTTCATTTTTATTTTCTTGTTTATTTTTGCAGGGACAGCGCACAAATAAATGTAATTCCACCAGAGGTAGCTAGCAGCTAATTTGCATCATCAGGAACAGCAAGCTAAAACTATTGCAGTCTCATAGAACAGCTCTGGCATAAATCCTCCCTTCATGAAAGTTTTAATGTTCTATTTTGTTGATTCAATGTTATGGTTATTTTGAAGTGTACTGCATCAAACTGAGAGGTGTTTCTAAAATGTTGTTGAACCCATTTATGTTACTGAGAGAAGACAAAATAGTCAAAGCTCCTCTCAGTATAATGAAGGTAGGATTTATTGCAGGGTTGTTGCATTGGACTGCATTATTTTTTTAGCTAGATAGACCTAATAACTGCGTGTAAGCCTAACCACAGTAGCATGTTTGTGTCAGTGCTCACCGTAGGAAGGCTTCCTGACGATGGTGAAGAGGATCTCGTTCTCCGGTGTGTCCTGGTCGTGGACGCTGAGAGACGAGTTAGTGATGACGACTCCAGAGTTTTCCTCCACGTGGATGCTGTTGACTGCCACCACAGGCTCTCTGTCCTCTTTACTCTGCTTAGAGAGGAGAAATAAAACACTTCATAAGATAATACTCCCAGATTCCTGCAATCAAATGGATTGTTTAGCATAAAGTCAGTTTGTATATAAACACACTCTATACTACCACATCTACATACACAAACACACCAATTCTTACAGCATGCATACAGCTCTTGTGCAAACATACACACACACGCACGCACGCACGCAGACACACACACACACACGCACACACGCACACACACACACACGCACACACACACACACACACACACACACACACACACACACACTTAGTGCTTCTCACTATCTTTGTGGGGACCCATCATTGACATAATGCATTCCCTAGCCCCGTACCCTAACCTTAACAATCACCACTAAATGCCTAACCTTAACCCTTACCCTCACCCTAACCATAACCTAATTCTAACCCTAATCCTAAAACCAAGTCTTAACCCTCAAACAGACCTTTAACCTTGTGGGGTCCAGCATTTTGGCCCCACAAAGCTGGTCGGACCCCACAAGTATACTGGACTCCTGGTTTTTGGACCCCACGAATACAGTTAAACGAGAACACACACACACACACACACACACACACACACACACACACACACACACACACAGTGTCAGTGTCAGTGACAGCCTCATCAATTCAACTCAAGACAGGCTTAAGTGATTGATTTGGACGCTGAGTGTGTTTAGGCTGACAGTCTGAGGACAGAGCTGTTTACTTTTTTTTTTAGCTGATGTCACATGCAGATTAAGAATAGTGGTTTGGTCCCAACTAAACTTAAACAGCTCAAACTTTTCCTGATGACACAGCAGCTGCAATAGTCAGTGTGTTTTGGTCCTCAGGGTGAAAAGTTGTCATGATAATGAGTAAAAATGATGACAAGAAATGATCGACAGATGTAGTTCATCTAATTTCCAGAATACAGTGAAGAACAAAAGCAAATGTTTAAGGAATTTAAAAACATTTAAGGGTGAATTATTTGCTTTTCTAACTTTCACCAACAACTCCAGAACTCCATCTAATAATCTCTAATTTTAGCTCTCACTTTTACTGACAACACGATAATGGGATTCCAGAGTGTCAATGAATAATTTATGTAACACGGGAGGAGGCTCAAGGTGATAATTGGTAGTAATGGAGGTGCAGGAGGAAATGTCATGAAATCTCCTAAATTAAGAGTTTTCTTCCTGTTAGAAAAGAAACCAGTTACCTGGATGTCAATTTCGACATTGAAAGCCTCTGTCTGGCTGTGTCCGTCGCTGATGTAAAAGCTGAAGGCGTCCTGTTCAGCCGGAGCTTTGTGCGAGCTGTCTTGTACGTAGAAGATGTGGTCAGACGTAAGGTCCTCCATAGAGAAAGGCACATCGGGGATGATGACCTGCGAGCCGCCAAGTGAGCCTCCTGGTGGACAGGACAATAGAGAGACACTTATTAGAAATCTGAACCCCAGACGCCTGGGTAGCTCACCTTGTAGAGCGTGCGCCCATGTATAGAGGTGTACTCCTCGATGCAGCAGCCGCAGGTTTGACTCTTCATGTCTTCAGGTGTCCTATACAAATAAAGGCCTAAAATGCCCAAAAAACAATCTTAAAAAATAATCTGAACCCCGTTCACTTATCTTGAGTCCATGATATTTTAAGAAACAGTTACTTTTATTTCTTGTTTTTCCATAAAAAGCACTATTTTTACATAAGTTCTGTCACTTTGTCACTGCCTATTATGAAACTCTCCATTCATGCACATCTCCAACTGAGACTTTACAGTCACATAACAGTCGCACTTTGTACACGGCAATATTTACCGTAGAGTAACACAAAACTCATGTGGCTCTCAAGCGACCAGTTACCGGGCCATCACTTACAACATCTGACAGCTGGGACGACAGCAAACCTTGTCGCTTTTCCCCAAACAGCCTCTTTATTTACCTTTAGTCGCAATTGTCTGTCAGTTTGGATGCAGGATAGCTGCACCGAGACAGTTTCAACGTTCCTTTCAATTCTGGCACTTCATGGCATTGAAGGAGAGTCGTAGTGAATGTACAAAATCAACCTTGAAATCTCTGAAGTTTGAGACAAAGTGTGCGCGTCATTGTCACAGAAGATGGATGACTCCGCGGTGAGCTGAGTCAGGGCTCTGCAGGGAATAGCTGATGTGTGTAAATCACATCACATCTCCATCATCTCGCTGTTATAAGGTGAGGGAAGGGAGTCTCCTATCTGAACTCTGATATCTGATCAGGATGGGAAATCACCTGCAGCCACCAGAGAAATGTGGGGACATTTTTTTGATCCGTTCTCAAACATGTTATCTGCTGATTTCAGAATGGAAAAAGAGAAGGAACACTGCTGGCATCTATCTCAGATTTTTCCCAAGTTGTGAAACTATATACGAGTAGAGGAAATGGAAATTGTAATTGTTCAGGGACAGGAAGCCCAGATGTGTTAAGTTAAGCTCATAGGGAGCATGCTGTAATAGTAATCAAAGAATTATGTCATTTCACAATAAAATAAAATAAAAAAATCGAATAACTGCTTTTCAAACCTTCAAATATTTCTCACTTTTAAGTTTACGGTTGCTTTAAAGGAATAATTGTACATTTGTATTGAATATATTGAATCTTATTTTGCTGAGGAACTTCATTATGGTCTCCAGCCGACAGTGTAACCAAATTCAATAAAAAAAATAACAACAATCATCAATGAATGTACTAGTTATGTGACCGCACACTCCTGCAAAATGTGCTAATTATTGTGTTGAAATGAAATAAATTAATGAATGAGTGATAGATAATTTAATAAAAACGTCTAAGGCCCCACTAGCTGCTCCTGAGGCTGTTCTCTGATCTGTGTCGTATATGTTGCATATGGTGCAGCTTGTAAAGCATACTGAGACAAACTTTTAGGCAAATAAAAAAAAAAAAAAACTTATCTTGACCAAACACATCAGTGCTCATCATGGGGACCATGAATATCCACAGCAAACTTAAAGTAAATCTGGCCTGTTGGTGTCCAGGTGTCTCACTAGTATGGACTGAAGTAATGGGCAGATTGATGGACCAACTAACACTGCTAACCTCCGTCTATTATTTAAAAAATGCAGTTATATGTGTTTAAATACTTCTGCACCAGCTTTTAAAATGAAAATGCGTATTTTTAGAGAATGTCTTTAGTGCGTCCCTGTACACTATGTGTGCCTGTTTCTCTGCTAAGCACACACATGTAAATGCTAATGTTTTGCTAGAAGCTGTTGTGCATATAAATACAGAAAATGTATGTATGTGTGTATTCTATTCTATATTTTGTTCTATAATGTAATCATGCAAATGCACAACATCAACATGTGGCTGAATGCCATGTTCCTGCGCAACTGCACATCAACACACGCCCTGTGCATGTTGCTTTTGCTGAGGGAAAAAGGCAACACATAGACGGTGACAACGGCTAGCCTCCCCTGTGCCCCGGAGACAGCAGCAATCTAGTCACCTCACTCTGCCGACCGACTCTGCTGAATACCAACGACTGTCCCTCAGCCATCAAGGACATGGAGAGTGAGGACTGGAGCCAGCTGCTTATCTACTTCTGCAGACAATATAAATATCGAAATCCATGCATTTATCCTTTATTACATCTGCAGATAACTCTTTCTTGCATGTAATTTGGCAGAGCCTCATCTGTATTAATATGGCTTAACATCTGTTATTAAAAATGAAAAGTGCTTCTTTACATATAAACTCAATATGGTTATCTTCTGCTGCTGGAGGGAGTGTCGTACACTTAAAAAAGGGTGTTTTAACTTTAACTTCTTCCAGGGCTTTCAACTGCATCTCACAGAAGCACATCAGCTAATGGAGTTTGCTCAGTTGCCATGGAGTTGGTTCAGTCATCATCACGTAATCAGGATATCGAACTTCGGTCAAGTAATAATATCATACTTTAGGTCATGTGATGATGAAACAACCAATTAGGGGTGCAGTTGAAAGCATGGGAGAAAAGCTAGCAGGTGAACAGAGCTTGAGATATACTGACTTTTATGCTGCATTCCAGACAAGTCCACCACAAAACGTACAATGGGAAATGACCTGCGACTTGACTGGAACCAACATAAGTCTCAAGTAAAGGTCAAGCCCCAAACACACGTCATGACCTACATTTCCCATGATGCAACTCAATAGCATTTTAGTAGTGCTCCTTTAATGCAAAGCATCTTCTAACCTTTTTGTGTTATTGTTATGCAGTATTTTCTTTATGTGATCCTCATACCTCAGAAATGTGGATGGTTAACAGTGCAGTTTTGTATTTGTACATATTAGCTATATGGTTGACTTTACTGTATATGTGAATCATGAAACTCCAAATATGTTCTGTAAAATTATTAATCATTTACATATGAGATTACATACTATCCATAATATTACTTTACTACAAAAAACTTTTTTTTACCATTTCTGTTTGTATCCAAGTCTTTTATTTGGTTTTGACTTCCATTCTGCTCTTACAGTGTGATGTAAGAGCATGATACATTACATGATACATTTCCCCAGTGGGGATCAGTTACTTTTCAACTCATCTCACTTTTTTCATTTTTCAAAACAGTTCCTCTGAGGGAAAGAAAAAGGTACAGCAGCGGTTGAGCAAGCATGCAGTCAACATTGGGACTTCAACAATGGCTCCATCTGTAGCTGTCTATCTGGTGGTGCTAATCCACAACATAATTAAGCTGTGACAGATGGTAGCGGCACTGCTAGGAATTCAACCCCAGATTGTGTGCATATGAGTGTGACATTAATAGAAATATGGAAATGATTCGGGGTAAGGTAGGTGTGACTGTATACATGCACAGAAAAGTAACACTGTGTCACCTGTGCTCATATGTGTACAGAATGTTTCGTCTGTTCATGTTCTGATTTGTAGCTTCACGGAGAAGGAAAGAAATAATGTCTGTACTCTAAAACTATAAACCTCACAATGCTAATAAAACACACACACACACACACACACACACACACACACACACACACACACACACACACACACACACACACACACACACACACACACACACGCACACACACACACACACACACACACAAAGGTCTCACCTCTGTTGGTGTTTTCGATGAAGCCGTACTTTGGACGACTGACGAGCCAAACCAGCAGGTCCTTCCTGGGCGTGTCCAAGTCCGACACAATGATGTGATTGGTAGACAGCTGCACTCGGCCGCCTGCCTGGACCTTAACAACAAAATACTAAAATAAGTCCTTTTGGTCGATTGGTCCCGATGTTTTTTGCTCTACGGATCATTTTTGCATCGACAATGTTGTAGACAGGTTGTAGGGTTAGTTTTTCGTAACAGAAATAAAGGTTGGGCTCTGAATAATCAGACATTTGGATATTTGGATATGTTAGAGATTTTATTTTCCCTACCTCCTCAGAAAAAAAACTGTGAAAACTCTCAACTCTCTCTAAATGGTTTTGTTTTTTTACACGTTAGCTATAGTTGCAACTGTATCAGTAACACAGCACACAGATGGATGACTGAATGATGACTTAATGTACTGACATACTTTCATTCAAAATCCATGAAAGAGAGTGATCAGGAAGATACAGCACAGACAGACTGTGCTAAATACAAGGTATTTACCACAAGAATGGCCTTTGAAATAACAGGTCCAACAAGTGAATCAATAACCAGCAAAAAAAGGGTTCAATGAAGAGGGTTTTGTTAACATGTTTCAATAATTGTAACTGATGGTTATTAAACATTTAGTCCCATTTTATACAGAGCACTGATTCACATAGTGACTTTTGCATGTTAAAACTACAGAATCAGATAACACATATAGCTTCCTAAATTAACACCAAAAATGTACTTGATTCTGAAAAATCCAATAGAACGTATCTGCTATTATCTGATAGTTTATTGATTTATCTGCTGAATACCTCAACTTCCGACTTTACTGTTAAGACTTTTTTCCAAATCCTAAGAGGAAGTTTAACCCTTGTGTTGACTTCGGGTCACATTGGCCCGTTTAAAATTTTTGTTTTATATCAGAAAATATTGTACGTAGAAATAAGCGCTGAAAATGTGTAGAAGAATTTTTTTTAAATTTAAAACGTTAAGGAAAAACAAATTGTGAAAAAAGGCGTCACAAAAGTCAGAAAAAAGTGTTTTTTTCAAGGTTGAAATGAAGACAACACAAGGGTTAAACGGCAAAAAAAGTTGGCAAAAGTTTGTAGAGTTTCTTCCACTTTTACAATGTTCTTTTTAGTTTCCCAAAACCGTTAACAGGTGTACTGTACCACTGGAGAAGTACTACTGCGCGTATTGCGTATTTTGAGACTGTTCTGACTTAAAAGGACATTTTTTCTCTCTTCTCTGTCTACGACTACAAAAGAACCACCTCCCAGCAACTAGTGCATTATTTTTCCCTTCAAGACATATTTTGCATTTTAAACTGCCAAAGGAAAATAATGCAGCGATGGAGGACGAGGATGATACATTACCGGTGGATATTTGATGAGCAAGTAGGAAAGAAAAGTCCCAATATTCAGCTTATTCATCTTATGCATCAAACCCACAGTCCATCTCAAACTAAGAGGATGCATTCTTATGTTCATCTTCATAAGATGCGTGTTCACTTAAAGATACATTTAAAAAAGAAACCCTTTAGCACGGAGATATTTACTAACAAGTAATCGAGGAACTATTACTTTTATACTAGATCTTTCAGTCAAAGTACTGATAGCACACTGTAACAATACTTGTTACAGGTTAAAGGTCTACATTGAAATGTTATTAAAGTAAACGTTTTTAAATCAGGAACATGTACTCAAAAGTATTAAAAAGTATGAGTGCAAAAAAAGGGTTTGTAAAAATAGTGAGAAATGGCGTCACAATTACCCAGAGCCCAAACCTCAACATTATTACTAATACATACATACAATTATTAACATTACTAAAAGGAAAAGCAGCAAATCGTCCCATTTTTGGAAGAAAAATGACTTAAGCTTTTATCAAAATAGTTGCCAGTTTATTTTCTGTCAACCGACTTATTGATCAATCGACTGATCTGACTAGAAGTAGAAAGAGGCAGGGGAAAAAAAAGTAAAGTACAAGCACCTCAAATGTGCACAGTACTTAAGTAAATGTACTTAGTTACATGTTTCACTAACAGGGTTGGTCTGATCTGAGGGACAACATGTGTGCAATGGTTTCGTCTGCTTCGTTGTCTCGTTAATGACTGCTTCTGAACACGGGAGCTGCACTAAAAAAGGGTATTTGAGGATTTTAGTCTCTTACATATGAGCTGCAGGGTAATGGAGGGGAAATAAAAGTGTGCAGTTTGTTTGTATAAGACTGTTTATGTACTGTACCAGCCATAATATTGTAATTGTTTATATATTTGGATGGTTTTAGAATTGGGCCTGTGAGAGTGGTGTAGGTTTTTGTGCTTGTGTGTGTTTCTGTACTGTATATAAGTGTGTGACTACCTTGATGCCGCTGCGGACTGTGACTACTGGCGGCTGTCTGGGCGTGGAGGTGATGGTGATGGTGCACATCTGGTTGTCAAGGCGATTGTTGTCTCCGTCATAAACAACAAAGTGGAAGATGTCGGTTACTGGCTGGCTGCCCGTCTCTAGGGAAGTGATGTACCTGTAGAGGGAGATATTGGTTAGATTTGTTGTCTAAAAAAAGACTGTTAAACTGTTAAATGGAGTGCATGTTGTTTAGTAACTGATTTGTTTGATACAATAATTATCTTTTAATGAATACATAAATATCTGTTTATGTGTCTAATCCTGGACTCATAAGAGGACTTGGAAAAGCTTTTCCATTAGCCCTCCCACAACGATGCAGCTGCTAATCTCTGCAAAGCACTAATAAAATTGAAATCCATACCGGTATACTCTTCTCTAATCCTATTTAATTCTCATAAAAACAATTCCCGGCTCTTGTTTGTACGAGCCAACACCACAGAGACAAAACTAATGCAGGTGATTTGAAAATTGCCCCCACGGAGGTGTGTCTTGAGCTAAAGCTAATCAGGGCCTGCATTACGGAAATGAAGGAGAGTGTGAATATTTATATTTCATCTTTCCTCTCATATGGGGCCTTAGTACCTCTCACAGGTAATATCAGAGTGATGCTAATTGGCATTGCTTACGCCAACAGGCTGAGTCACTGAACGTGATGATGGAAAGGATACTAAATTATTTGCTGCTAATTCATTTGTTGTTGTTTTAACTGGCTTTTGGTAACGTTAATGTTTGCAGGGCTCTCGTCTCATGAGGAAAAACGTTAGATTGAAGGACAACGGCAAAGCCATTACCATTCCTCTGCTGTGATGCTGAGGGAAACATGATCCCCACCGACTCAAGCTGCAATCAGAGAAATTGATCACGGCTACGACTGCAGAGTGAAGAACCCTTAAAGCTCTTTTTTTTATCTCTCACAGAGTGGAATCAACACCAAACTTTTATAAACAACCTCTTTATTAAAGGCTCACAAATCCTGTCATTGCTTCAGCAAACCAAAAGCATATCACTCTTTCCTGCTCTCAAAAAAGTTGTCATCATAGGGGAGCTGTTAGCAGAACTCTCTGAGCATTCTCTTTTTAAATGAAGAACTAAAAAGGGGCTAATTCAGTCTCTTCTCTCCCACGGACCCTCATGAACCTTTATTGCTTATACAACGACTGCTTCAGGGAAACAATGGAGGGAGTCATTTTTAGTTAATAGCTGCATATTTTATGCTGATATTCTGTTTTTATAAGCCTCTGAAGTAGCATTTAAACCATCATGGGAAACTAAAACCGTGCGCTGATCAAAGGGTATTCTTTTTTGGCACTTTTCATTACAAGTTTTAGAGACTCTTCGATTTGAAGCTGAGTATAAAACTTCCAAATCACATTGGAATGATTTCTCTGGTCACAGATTTTTCTTTAACAAAAAAAAAAAGATTCAAAACATACTCCAAGGTGTGATCATGAAGTACCAAAATAAGCTAAAAAAATTACATCAGGTGGAAATCAAAAAACTCTTTTCTTTATATTTGGTTTTGGTTTGATGAACTCTTCAGGTAACATCCATTCATTCTACATTGTCTACTGTGTCTTAAACCCAGTGGTGAAGAAGTATTCAGATCATTTACTTAAGGAAAAGTACTAATACCACACTGTAAAAAATACTCTGTTACAAGTATAAGTCCTGCATTGAAAATGTTACATAAGTAAAAGTATGTAAGTATTATCAGGAAAATGTACTTAAATTATTAAAAGTAAAAGTACTCAATGCAGAAAAATCCTCACATTTCACAGTTCTGTCAATCAAAGTGTTTAATCTAGTCATTTCAGCTGGACTTGTAGGCCTGTATATTATTGGGTAGTTTATTTTACAATAAAACATCATATTTTATAAACTGCATATGTGTATACTTGTGTTTTGTGTGCAAACATCTTAATTTGTAAAGTAACTAGTAACTAAAGCTGGAGTAAAAAGTAGAATATTTCTCTCTGAAATGTAGCGGAGTAGACGTAGAAAGTGGCATGAAAAGAAAAGACTCAAGTACAAAGTACCTCAAAGTTGTACTTAAGTACAGTACTTTAGTAAATGTACCCAGTTACATTCCACCACTGCTTAAACCCGCCAACATTTGCTCAAAGGACCAACAGGCTGCCTGTATTCCCTCCGACCTGATCCTGTGCTTGCTGATGTCCTCCATGGTGAAGGAGGAGTACTCCCTCAGCTCCTGGTGCTCCTGCTGCGACTGGCTCCTGGTCAGGATGCCGTACATCGGCACCGACACCAACTGGATCTGAATCTGGTCATCTGGGGACGTGATGTCCTGTGAGAGCCAAAACACCATAACAACTACAAGTTTAAAGAACGTTCCTATCATGAAATCATTCTGCTTCTGCGCTGCATAAGGAGCATAACATGATCCACTTCCTTAATTAAAGGTGCCCTGCCACACGTATTTCATTACTTTGTGGTAATGTCTGAAGTTCTACCATGGACTCTGTAAAATTTTAGGTGGAAAAAATATCTTGGTTACCTTGTTTCAAGCCATTCTAGCATGGTATAGAAAGCCTGCAGGAAGACTCAGCTCGATTTGTCCCAGTTCTCATTAATATTCAACAAGCTAAACTGCTTGACTCTGATTGGCTGACAGCTAGCCAATGAGAGCCTAGCTATCAGCATCCTTTACCCAGCGCAACTGGGCGAGCACATGAATAGTAATGAGCTCAGGCAACACCACGTCAGACTGACCAGCTTTTGGAATTGGCTGATTTCTCCGCTTATTTCTTTTCAGTGGCTAGAACTGACAGAGGAGGTAGCAGTTCATTTTCACATTCATGACATAACACAAACACATATGGTCCTAACATATTTCATAAAATGCAAGTAAAAATGGTTTTGTCTGGCAGGGCACCTTTAAAACGTTTTACTGAGATCCAAAATTCAACACTGCGACAAAAACCTCAAAGCAGATACTTAAAGTGTGTTCACCTTATTTAACTAATACTTTAGATTAGAACAAAAGTCTACAGCTGACGGTAAGCAAGTTAAACCTGAACACAGATGCCTCTTTTTCAGGTTTGAAGTTAATGGAAAAGGAAGAAAAAAAAACAATAACCAATAACAGCTCACTGCGATCATTTATGTATATGTTAAAGGTGCTGTAGCTAGGACTGCGAAGATCCAGGACTTCAGAAACATTTGAACATCAACAACTTCTCAGTCCCTCCTCCCTTTCTGCTAAAGCCCAAAACGGTCTCCTAAGCCCCTCCCCCACAAGGGAGAATGAATGCGTGCGCATGAGCAGTGATTGACACGCAGTTAAGACCCCCCCCCCCCCTCCCCCGGCCCTGATTGGTGCATCTGAACAGGGAGTGGTGGATTTTTGCAAATCGCACTACAGGCTGTAGATGGTGCCAGAGGGGCCGGATTTTTGTTTAAATGACCTGCTTCATGTAGTTCTACTCAAACATAGGGTCAGTTTCAGCAAATATGACAGAAAGTTAGTTTTATAAGTTTTACCTACTGCACCTTTAATGGTAAAATACTAATGTAAAATGCATTTGGGAATGCTAGAGGGTAAACAAAGGTATAATGTACTTCAATGGTATGTACAGTATGTTACATTTCATAGCATTTGCTAAGCTTGCATAGACCCAGGAGAGGAAGATTTGCTGCTTCCTGCTTATAAAAAAGTGACATAAAAGTATAACATATGTTTTAATACAGATCTATATATATTTACCGAATGTATGATCTGATATATTTAAAAACAAACTTTATATCTACTGGTGTCCAATGCTAAGCTTGCTCGGTTTTACTAGCATTTTTCTCCAAAACAAAACCTAGCAGCTTGAATGACTCAATGTGTTGAAGAAAAATGTAAAACAACACATTCTCTCATTTTCAAACCAAAAGAAAACACTACTATCTCAGTTATAGCCATCACTCATCTCTGTTTAACTCACAGTATAAGCCAGGTGTGAGCGCCTGATCACGGTGCTGCTTTTCTCGCCCACTTCTAGCGAAAGAGTGGCTGCCGGGTCACGTTGGGGCCCGTCGCCCCCGGCACCCAGCACCGCCACTGTCACCACTGTGGTCGCCATGGAGATGCCATCGCTTACAGAGAAGGTGATGGCGTCGTCCTGGGTGGTGAGGCCGGCGTGTCGGTAGAGCAGAACGTTACGAGTGATGTCGCTGAAGGTGAAGATGTCACCTGAAAAGATGGAGAAGGTGTGAATGGAGACATTAAAGGACATATCCGGCGCAAAATGAACCTAGGGGTTAATAACACATGTGTACCGAGTCGATTGTTCTCTGGGATATGTTTTCATGCTAATCGCATGTGACCAGTTTTAGCGCAAACCGCTAATTAGCTTACAATGCTAGTCGTCAGGGCACGGGTAAAGTAAAAAGAAATTGCTGTTTCTATACCACTAACAAGTCTCAAAATAGCACCACACTTCCACGGTAGCATAATGAGGGTCCCTACATGTAAACCGAAGCATTGAGAACTTTGTAAGTGTACAGACAGTTTATTAAAAAGATAGTTTAGAAAGACGGTACCGTTCACATATACAGGCGGGCGCCATCTTGGGATGGACCAGTCAAACAACAAATGCCGTGCTTGAGCAACATAGCTCAAGCACGGCGTTCGTCCAATAAAATTTTGCATCCCTTGTAATTAAATATCGCCGCGGCTTGCTGGTCTGAGGGGCAGGATGTGGTGATCATGCCGTTGGGCTCTGCACTGGATCACGGCTGTGCTCTTGTATTGGGCCGTGGGACACAACTTGCATCTTAGTTTGGATCATCTTTTACTATTTTAAAGTGCACCCACACTTTACATTTTCTTTTCCCAGACATTTTCAATTAAAGATTTAAATCCCTGCCGTGGGCACGGATAATGGAAAGTGAAACTGAAATCTGTCATGTGGCGGTTGGATTTATTCACGCACTTTAAAAAGATTTATTTAAAGCTTCTTTTTTTGCACATTTTTATTGACAGCATTATATGTTGATATTTATATCATAATATGCTGTATAATAACTTATTGGGAGAAAACAGGCATGATCCTTGTTTTATAGTGCCTCTGCGAAGATTTGACTGTCAGATTGGCAGTCGAGTCCGGCTCCTTCGATCGAAGCATCAAAATTTGACTATTCTGGGTCACCCTTAGTTATGTGTGTGTATTATCTCACCGTTGCTCATGCTGGTGTGTGTGTTGCCATCGGTCTTAACCAGCTCTCCGTGGACTGGACCCTCAACCAGCTCAAACTCCAACTCATCGGGAGCTGTGTCAGCGTCGCTCACTGCCAGCTGCTGACCGCCTACACACACACACACACACACACACACACACACACACACACACACACACACACACACACACACACACACACACACACACACGCAAACAGGAGAAAAGGAGCGTTAAGAGAGATGAAGCAGGAGAAGGAGAATATGTACTGTCTGTACCAGGCTGCACACTCACACACACAAAGCTCTTTCTCCAGTATTGTTGCTCAACAGGGTTGTACTTCAGAGCTCATTACCTCACATAGACCACTTCATCATTTACTGGATCTCTTCACCACAGGCTGTCTTTTTGGAAGCGTGTGTGTGTATGTATGTGTGTGTGTGTGTGTGTGTGTGTGTGTGTGTGTGTGTGTGTGTGTGTGTGTGTGTGTGTGTGTCTATTCTTCTCTTACCAATGGAGGCCTGTCCTCCCAAGCTGACCTCCAGCAGCGGGTCCAGGACCTGAAACACTGGTGGCTGCTGATGGTTCGACAGCAGCAGGACGGCAAAGTCCAACTCAGGAGTGGTGTGTTCACCGTCCGTCACTGAGACACACATACAACAATTTAAAAAGTGTACACACAAAACACGCAGACAAAAGGCAGAGAAACACGCACAAGAATAAGGAAATTAATCAAATAAGAAAATACGTTTTGAAACAAACACACACCTTAGATGCTAATTATCTGCCTAGATCATTTACTGAGGAACATTTTATAAGAGTAACAATGGGAGGAAAAAAAGAACCTCATCAGCTTCCTCAAGACGAATCACTAAACACAAGATTATTAATACGATCATTAATAAGAGAAAGAAAGAAAAAACATAGGATGACAGGAGCTGTAATTAAAAATCTCAAAGAATCAATTACCCAAACCGCTGAAACTATTTATTAGGGATTCAGGTGGAAACCCGTTACTCACCAAATGTTTTCAATGTTTTTTGGCTTTATTGGCTGCACTTGTCATTTCTACACAAGACAAATTTAACGAACCAAGAAAGTACAGCAAGCCAATTATCACATTTGGATATCAGTCATAAGATTAATAAGATTGACAGAGCAAAAAAAGTATCTGCATCACATTTTATTCCAGTGAAATGTTTGCGCATTTCACTGAAATCGAAGTAGCCATTAATGTAGTGTGGGGCTGTGAATATAGGGTTGCAAAGCCTCGTTCAATGTCCCTAAATTTATGAAGGGAAGTTAAAGGGAATCTAGGGTATTTATTAAAAATAGGGTAAAGATAAAAAATACGGACGTTTCCTTTCAAGCTTGTGCACTTTTGGAAAAAACATATTTTTTAACAATTCCAATATAAGAATCGTATATAGTGAACTTACTAGGGGGTAAAATACACATGAAATCTGACAAGAAGGAAGTCCATGTTGAGGATACGGAGGCCTGAGAAGAATTGTTTTTTAGAAAGAAGTCTTTTATTTTGGAGGGGGTCATAGGGAATGTATTTTTCATTTTGTTCAATGAAAGTTCAATACAATGTTAAATGAGTCAAATCATCTAATTAAAGTTCAACTTAATTAAAGTGTTGATTTTTTTTATTTCCATTACAAGGGTTTATTATTATCTTATGGTTTGGTGAAGGGTTGTTTCTATCTGTGTATTTCATTTTATTCACATTATTCCCATAAATTCCAATGGAAAGTTCCCAACTTGAATATTGCCAGAACTTTGCTGATTAATTGACTAATTTAACTAATTTCAGTACAATATTTCTCTCTTAAATGTACAGTAGTGGAGTAGAAATATAACCTTGCACATAGTGTAAATACTCAAGTTAAGTACAAGTACCTAAGATTAAGACATACTTTATTGATCCCACAAGGGAAAATTACATTTCAGAAGGACTTGAGTAAATATACTATACTTTTGTGCCACAGAGCCGTAACTCACTGTTGATAACGGCTATTGCACTTTTTGCTGGCCGCCAACAAAAGTCATCTTTTACTTAGTTTCCTTTTTAAAGACAAAAGTGAAGCTTGGATTGTGTGTGTGTGTGTGTGTGTGTGTGTGTGTGTGTGTGTGTGTGTGTGTGCATCAAGGTCTTCACTAAAGGGAAAAGCAGTTTGGTGACATCCCTGAACACCCCTAAACACTTGTTTCCCAAACAGCTTCTGTTGAGGATTTAGGCCGGGAGCAGTAGCACTTTATCTAACGTACAGTAAACAGAGTTGAAAGACTTGGTGTTATCAGGATAGAGGTCAAAGAGACAGAACAGAAAATCACAGGGGATCTGAAGATAACAGTCGAGACAGATAAGTGCGAAAGTGTAACAAAGAGCGAAGTGACAGAAGTGAAATGAAGAATAAAAGTTATAGGGGTAATGAAGAGGGAAACAGATGAGGGATTTAGTGTGGAGAAGAAGACGATAAAAGAGAGGAGATGAGAGCAATAGCTTAGAGAAGAGATGAGAAAAAGCAAAGGAGTCAGAGAGGAAGAGAGGAAGCTTGAGATGAGAGAAAAAAAGGGGAGGAAAGAGAAATTACATTTATGGCAAAGATTTAAAGGATGGGAAAGGAAACATGAAGGAAGAGAAAGAAGAAATCAAAGGTGGGAAGAGAACAGGAGAAAATGAGGTCAGAGAAGAGGAGCAAGAAGAGAAGAAGGGAGAGAATTAAGTAAGAAAAAATGAAATGCCACAACAAGAAAGATGAAAACACAACAGAGATAAAAGTAGAGGGGAAAGGGGAGAGAAAAGAAGCGATGGAGAGGAGATTGAGGAAAGAGAAGACAAATATTGCAATCAGAGTTATCAAGGGTAGGTGGGAGTAGCCAGGAGGAGAAGATTGAGGATGGAGAGGATTTAGCGAAGAGAGGAGAAGAGAGCAGGTGGAAGAAAAAAGTGTAGGATGCAGGAAAGAGGAGAGAGGAAACTATTTGCCTCCACTTTGTCTCTAAATTGAGGAAGATGACGTATTTACCTGTGAAATAGACGCTCAGTGACTCTGGCAGACCTGTAGGGGTTAGAAGAAAAAAAAACTTTTAAAGCTGTGAGGTGACAAAAGAGAAAAACGGGATTCAGGCAGAGCTGACGGGGCGTTGCAGTGAACATAAAAATTGAACAGATGATGCTATAATGCATAAAAGTCAGAAGGCAATGTGGATGATTTACTGATGCAAAGCTTTTCTCTGGAGCTCCACAAACCCAGATTAAGAGAAACTAAAGTCATCCTTCATCTTGGATTATCTTTTGGAAGGTGCATCTCTTAAAAATGGCTAAAATTGATATTGAAAAAGTTCACCCGCCCTCAGATCGTTTTTAAAACAGGAACACAAAATATTCATTGAGTTTATTGTTGATAGTTTGGCGATAGTATGATTCAGGATTTCAAAATCTAGGGCAGAATAAAAAAGAAATAATTTGCAGAATGACTGACATGAAAAAGTGAAACCAAACTTTAAAGTAGCTACAAGGAGTATTTAACTGGTTATGAAACAGTATCAATTAAATACTGATGCCCCTATAGGACCTACATAAGCAAACGAGACCATCAGCGAGAAGACTAGCTATTTCAATATAGTTATTCTTAATACCTGTCCCCGGTTTGATTCCCCGCAAAATGAGACAAAACCATTTACAGCATGCAGACCATAAGAGCCTATGTTTACATTAACCCTCCTGTTGTCCTCGGGTCAAATTTCACCCATTTCCATAAAGTTTCCACATCAGAAATTTGTGTTTCTTTCAAACAAAGTGTCCAAAAAAATAACATGGATGGTTCCATACAACGCTCTTCACAAGTAAATTAAATGATCAGTTTGCTACTTTCATTCAATTTGGGTGTTTTATTCAATTTTATAGCATTTGAAGAAAAACTGAAAACTGAAAAAAGTGACAAAAATGTTGGGAAAAAAACAACAAAAACGTCAAATAAAGTGCTAAGCGCATTGACAAAAACATCGGAAAAGATGATAAAAAATGTCGTAAAAAGGTTAAAAAATGTCATGAAAAGTGACAAAGGTGTCGAATAAGATGACCAAAATGTTTTTGACCCAGATAAATTGTCGACGGGGAAGACAACACCAGGGTTAAAAAAGTAAAATATTATTAAAAATAAGTTGCATCTTTCTTTCACTTGCTTCAAAAACAAACGCACACGTTAGCCAGAGCCAGATCTTTATGATACGAAGCTTGACTTTGACATACAATCAGTGGACTTCCCCTTTAACGAAACACCAAAGTGAGTGACAGTATGAGTAGGAAATCACCTGAAAATAACACGCGGGGGCTAAATCCACTGCTTTTAAGTGGTAAGTGAAAACTGAGGCAGTGTTATGAAGCTGGGGCTGCTTATTTTGTCTGTAAAGGAAGTGCTTTTGGTTGGTGACGGCAGACTGCTCAACTGCAGATAAAAATGTGGCTGCTCGGCTGAAACAATTCAAAAAAGAAAGCTGGCCACTGTAGCCAGTTCAGATGAATTAAATTGCATTTCAGAATGTAAACATCCAGAGGCAGTTTAATAAAACAAAACAAATTCAAAAACAAAAACAATTTCTCATTACTGATTTTTTTTTTTTTTTACATGTTTGATACCAACTTTGTAATACTTTACTCCCTGAAGCCAACAAACACTGATGGATTTTGGGCCACTTTGGACGTTCTCATTACAGTAATTGCCAAGCTGA
The DNA here is from genome assembly GCA_023566125.1 of Zingel zingel. NCBI lineage: Eukaryota > Metazoa > Chordata > Actinopteri > Perciformes > Percidae > Zingel > Zingel zingel. The sequence goes on along the minus strand of CM042314.1, from coordinate 7,786,777 downwards.
CCAACTGCCACACTATTACCCAAAGTTCTCCTAATTAAATTAAATCAGTGTATTATACAGGAGCTGGAAATTGTAGTGTGAATATGTATGCTTGTATTAAAGGAACACGCCGACTTATTGGGACTTTATTCGCCGTATCCCCCAGAGTTAGATAAGTCCATACATACCCTTCTCATCTCCGTGCGTGTCGTAACTCTGTTTGACGCACCCACTGCTAGCCTAGCTTAGCACTGATCCTGGAGGTAACCGGCTCCATCTAGCCTACTGCTCCCAATAAGTGACAAAATATCGCCAACATTTTCCTATTTACATGTTGTGATTTGTCTAGTCACAGCGTGTACAAATAACAAGGTCACATGAGACAGCCATCTTCTAACCGTATACAAACTGGGAACTATTCTCTACAGAAGGCAAAGTGATTATTACTCCAACTCTGTGCGAACTCCAGGCCAACTCTCTGCTCCTCACGAGGGGTTTCTCTGGTGCTGTGAGCAAATCACTCCGCCCAAGTGCTTCGACCTTCTGAGAATATAGTTCCCAGTATGTATACGGTTAGGAGACTGCTGTGTCTCATGTGACCTTGTTATTTGTATACGCTGTGACTAGACAAATCACAACATGTAAATAGGAACGTGTTGTTGTTATTTTGTCACTTATTGGGAGCAGTAGGCTAGATGGAGCCGGTTACCTCCAGGATCAGTGCTAAGCTAGGCTAGCAGTGGGTGCGTCAGACAGAGTTACGACACGCACGGAGATGAGAAGGGTATGTATGGACTTATCTAACTCTGGGGGATACGGGGAATAAGCTAAAGTCCCAATAATGCTTGTATTAATCACATTACTTTGGATCACACTTATGTTACATAAGGTTTGAACTTGTAGGTATGTGAGTGTGTGCATGTGTGTCTCACCAATAAATGAGTACTGGTAGAGCTCCTGGAGGTGTGAAGGGGCTTGCGGTGGTCTATAGATGAGCTTGCCATTGTTGACGTCAGCCTGAGTGAAATGTTTCACCGGTGAGTTTGGTCTGTCCCGATGCTCGATCGCACCTGAAGACAAGAGAATTACTTCAAACGGTGGAGGAGGAATTACTCCTTTATCTGCTCTCTGCTGGAGTATTAGATTTAGACTTGGGGAAGCTCTTCTGGGAGGCACAAATAATCTCATTTGCTCAGCAGACAGAGCCAAAGAACCACAGTTTTTTGGACGGATAACACTACACTCAGAACATCTCAAATCTAATTTCAGAAAATACAATGTTAATGACAAACGCTGGTGTTTAATCTGACTCTGTCCTCCCCCAAAAATGAATTCCTACACACATTTATCTGTCCAATAGTTGATGAATATGACCCATTGTAAATCGTTTTTCCCTTTTATTAGACGGAAAGTTGAAAATGACAAACCAGTCGGTTTGTCAGATGGTTCGACGCTAAAATGAATGGCTCCAATTCTAAACGCCACATTACATTCAGCAAAAAGGAAATCAACACTCATTCAAGTCCAGACTGAAAGACATTAATTTAATAACTTTAGGAGGTGCTGATGCCACTGAAGCAGGCTGATGGAACAACAGGTTCGTTAGTTTTTTGGCTCGTATTCCCAGCTGGGAAAAGCATCCGGCATCTTGAGCAAGCCATTAAAGCTAAAGCTCCCCTAAATTAATCATACAATCATTTTGACGTGTGTAACAGTTATCTTTATTAGTACATGTAAAAATGTTTTCCAGGAATACATTTTCCTCTTTCATACCAGAAATCTGCTAAGGACAAAGTTAGCAGTTTTATCGCTGCAAGCTATGGATCACAGTGCCTTGATCGTTGGCACTTAAAATAATTGAGTGATTAATGAGGAACAGTATACCTTAACACAATACTTCATTCACTGTGTCTAATTATCAGGCTCCTGCCCCCTGACACAACTTAGATTTTATTCCTTTTAATCTTTTTCACATTATGAGGGAAAAGTTCAGTGTGTGTGTGTGTGTGTGTGTGTGTGTGTGTGTGTGGCTGACCTTGTCCTTGCGGTAGAGGTTTGGTGATGTTGTAGATGAGCTTCTCACTGGGAGTGTCAGAGTCGATAAAGGACAGAGCTGAAGGCGATATCTCCGTCACCCGATCCTCCAGAGCCTGCACACACACACATGCACGCACGCACGCACCCACCCACGCAACCACCCACCCACCCACCCACCCACACACACACACACACACACACACACACACACACACACACACACACACACACACACACACACACACACACACACACACACACACACACACACACACACACACACACACACACACAGAGGTGAGAACAGAGGTGAAACAAGAGCTACTATATCCTCCAACACTGATACTGTGATACGCCTCATTTGATCACGTACAAACAAATAAAAAAATTTAAAAAACGCACAACTAGTAGCAATTTTCAAAGAGGTTTCCAGGTAATTTTGAAATATATAGATTAATATTTTCTAATAAAAAAAAAAATGTTGTGTTAATGGTAACACTGAAATATCTGTGAAATACAGCAAACCAAGGTCAGTCTGACTTCAGTGAGCAAAATGAAGCAGAAATAAAAATTCTGTTAATTAAATTTTCAACAAGTAAAAAGGCCATTAAAGTTTCTGCACACCATACATTATTACTGACAGGTTAGTAAGGCCAAAAGCTGTTGAGTTCTCAGAGTTTGGAATGTGTGTGACGACTTTTAAGTTGAGCTCTGAGAATGTAATCCAACAATGACAATGTATATATTGTATGTGTTATAAACACAATTATATTTGCCAGGACAGTAGGTTATTACTTTAGGAGGTGGGAAGGGGCATGAGCCACAGGTGGAGAACTGTGTGTCATATAACTGTTTCTTTGGATCACATCTGATTAATCTTCTTGGAAAAAAAGATTAAAATAATATAAATGTCCCTATATAACCCATTGTTTTCCAGGACATGCACAGATGCATTACTATTTAAAAGTCGAAGTTTCCATGAGGCTTAGGCCATTTCTGTTTTAAATCCCTTACCGTGACCTGTAGGTCACAGTCGGGGGCCAGCTGGGGGAATCCTGGCATCTGAGGCAGGACTCCTATAGTGAAGGTCCGGGCATCACTTTGTATGACTGGGGCTGCCTCTGAGGAAACCTGCACACACATAAACACACACACTCTTTATATTAGAGATTTAAATATTGTAGAAAATATGGTAACACTTTACTTGAAGGAATCTACATAAGAGTGACATGATACTGTCATGAACACATGACACTGTCATGACACATGGACCCTAACCCTAACCCTAACCCTAACCATAACTGGTCATGACAAAAATCAAATGACACTTACTAAAAGAAACGTTATGTCATAAACTTTTATGACTTGTGTATCACGTTCATGACAGTGTCATATCACTCTTATGTAGATACTGTAGAGGCTAAACCCAAGCTTTAAGCCCCTGAGGTGCTCTTCTACGGGTAGAGTAATTGACACACTTTTTACCTTTTTGATCAATGAAAGTCCAAGTCATATTTGCAGTTAACACCATTAGTTAAATTTATTTCCATGCTTATTCTTAGGTTCCCATAAAATTACTGCTTGTGTATGCTTGTGTGGTGTTGGTGTGCGTGCGTCTGTGTGTCCGTGTGGTCAAAAACTGTATGTGCTTCCCGGTTGCACCTGAGGAACCAAAGATTGGTTCCTATTTATACCAAGAGCACTAATTGGCTCTTTCAGATACCTTCAAGTAAAGTGTAACCGAAACTATACTCAACACACCTCTTCTCCTCTCTTTATCCTCCACTCACTCTTAACTTCTCTTACCTTGAAATTTGAAGTATTTCTCTACAAAGTATCTCATTAAATGTCGGTTTTGCTCGGCTGCAAACCGACTCTGTCTATGAAACATTATTTCTGAGCGACGGAGCTGATGACAGCTCTTGAGAATCACCAGGAGTAAGATACAACAGATGTGATGAAAACGGTTTCTAACTGCGACAACAAAAAAGTGAACCGGGCATCAGGCTGCGCTGCAGGGAGGAACTACAGAGGTTCTGTTTTATTCCATGAATCATTGTGAAAACCACAAGAATATTAATGAATATTATGTCTCTTACCGAAGCAACTACACTCCTGATTACCTTGAAATGACTTTGTAAAATCCATAAAAATCTGTTTCAAAAGTGCATAACAGGACACAGAAGGAGCCTCACAGTGTCTTTAACCAGCAGGTTGCTCAGCGGGGTGACAGCAGTAGACAGCTGTTTCTGAACCTTCTGACCTTCCTGTGAAGTTAATTTAAAATAATGATAATGTCTCCTCTTTTCCAAACACCCAAAATTCTAGGTCACTCTGAAAAATGTTTTAGTGACATTTCCTGCTTTAAGAAAAACTAGTAGCCTGACAAGCCAGACCCACATCGAGATGACTTCAGTGTTTAACTCCAAGCCTTCCAGAGTCGCGGCCAAAGCCGATTCGAAAGACCACTGTTCGCCAGCAGCAGCAGCCATCTTCTTTGTTTTCAAGTATCAGGGAATTCACACGTAACCGTCGCAACTCTGCCTTCCTTATGTTAAGCCCGCCCACCGACTCTACACACGATGTGATTGGCCTGACCAGAATTTGGTTTTTCCAGCTCGCAAGCCAACAGAGAGTTGCTAGACAACCCTGGCTGCAAATTACATTTGCTGCCACTAGATTTCTAGGCTAAAAGACTAGTGCAGTGCCCGTTCAAAACATGCCTTGTTCGGTCCAAGCAAATAAATTCCTAGTCTTACTTTTCGCCATCACGTTGTTCTTTCTCCAAAGTATTTTCTGTATTTTCAACTCATACATTCAGGATTTTTAACCGCAGACTAACATCTGACAATCTGCTTCCTGTTTACACCATCACGCCCATGCTCAGTGAATGTGACATGCGTTGTCAGAAGTGTTATTATGGACGGAGATTAGTTCTGCTACTGAACTGATGGTTTTTGTCTCAAAACGCCGCTTAAAATGTTTAATCTAGTAGTGTAGCTGTAGCCAAAGTTGCATCACATAGCTAATTATGATGTTTATTATGATGCTGCGCACTCGAAGAAAAAAGCTCCACCTTCAGGAAAAGAAATCCACCTTCATAAACAGAAAAAGCTTGTCTCCTTTTCTCAGCTCTTCTTCTTCTCTCCAGCACTGTGCTAAGGACATGACCGTTGACCGCTGTACTTTTGTTTGCTGATAATTAGGGCTGTCAAACGATTACATTTTCTTAATCGCGATTAATCGTTAAATTTCTATAGTTAATCGCGATTATTCGCATGTTTTATCACATGATTAAAATTCTATTATTTTGCATTTCAGAACTGTTTTTAAGTACATATTAACAATGGAAAGCCATTATTACCAGTGGATCTTTATTGGGAATCAAATGAATGCAAAGAAAGTGACTTTATGAACTTGATTTTAAGATTTGTATTTGTTTATTATATATTTAATATAGTCACACATTTGAATTTAACAACAACTTTGAGTGCACCACGAGTCTGTAAATTACCAGTTTCATTGAACGCACCGCACCGTCTGTGTTTTTCCGACAACAGCAGCTGCAGATTGTTACATCCCGGTGTAGGAATCCTCTACAGTGAAATACAGACACTTTACACCATTTAGCGTTAGCTATCAGCATTGTAACCGTGTTTAATCCAGCTACTAGCTAGCGGTAGGCTAACGTTAGCTGCTGTTGAGTGTAGTGTTAACTAGCGTCACGTGCAGCGATGTTTCTGTTTCCTGTATCGTCTGTTTCAGAGCATCAGAGAGAAGAGCAGGCATATCAGTGGCACCAGAATGAGGCACCGAAATCCGCGTTGCTATTCCTGCAGCAACAGGATGTGTTACGAGGAAGTACGGCAAAATAGCCCTTAATCGCATCACGATTAACGCGTTAATGCGGACAGCCCTACTTATAATGCAGGAGATGATTTAAAATTAGAAATTAAAATTAAGTTAAATTAATTGCCAATAGGTGACGGATAAGCTGGTGAATCAGTTCGATCCGCTCTGCCTTCCTGACTTGAGTAAAAACTCGCTGCTTAAAGTAACCACTGCTAGTGGTGCTCTATTTCTCTTACTCAAACCTCTCCACAATATGTAGCCCGAACTTGTTTTGTCCCCTGATGTACATATGCAACAGCAGCAGCTTTGTTTGTTCCTCCTAAAAGCCAATTTTTGTCAGCACTTACTTATTCTGCTGTTGCTTGTTCCTGTCACATCAGTGGCGTTTGGTGGCATTTGAGGGGGAAGAAAGTTCAAGAAGTTGTAGTCAGCTCTGTCAGTCAGAAATAATCTAACACCAGCATGAAGCCTGGAGTCAGCGCCACCAATCACAAGTAATGCTGCTACCATAAGAGTCAGTGCTGAGTCAGCTGGATTTATTAAAGGTGGTGTTGCAGCTGTAGTAAAGTATTGATTATTCAGTGAGAGTAAAAAGATGACAGGAAATGTGCCCCTTGTCCTGCTATACATACAACGTAATAACCTATTATTCTTTTTTATCAACAGGGTAAATGTATAGCACACGTGTCCAGTTTCTTTGTCGCATAGGTTTGATAAGATATTTCTTTAGCCAGACAATAAAAACAAGCCAAGTGCGGGGATTTGTTTTTGAAAAGAAGAAACTTTTACTTCAGACAAAAAATTTCAGGAAAACTAAATTACCATCTCTCTGATTAGCAAAATAACACATCAGTGCAAGAGTCTAAAGTGCTGTGCAGCCCACTTCCTTCAGCTGCAGAGATCCAAGCTGCAGAAGCAGAAAGAATTTCAAATCCATCAGTTCTAAGTAGGTGCCACACACTTGGATAAAAACCATCAGAGGACAATAATACCACCCTGACAAACCGTCACGTTCAATCACCTCCTCTGACAAACAGCACAAATGCTTCCAGAAGTTCAGTTTGCAATTGGTTACGCTTTTCCTCGCCTCCTCTGCTTTTCTGCTTCCCTTCAAAATGATGGGACACTTCAGAATTTAATTTGAATCCAGCACTGTGTAATTGAAACACATTTGCCCTGATGGATGAAGCCAAGATGTGGGGGGCTAGACGGAGGGAGATAAATGATTAGATGTAGCTACAAGCTCTTGGCTGCCTCTTTTTGTTTTTTTTTAATGGAGTCGAGGTGAAGCAGAGACTGGCATGAAAATGCTCTAACTAAGGCGTGATGAATGCTGCATCAGTTTTACTGGGATTTTCTTGGATTTGGAGCCAATTTGCATGTAATTTGGGATCATTAACCCAAAACAAGATAAGTCGCTATGAGTTGATTTTAAATGCCTATGAGTCACACAGGAAGTTTGGTGCCAAGGTCTGAACTGAAGTAGAAGAAATCCACAGTGAACACACTTAAAGGAGAGTTGGGAGTAAAATAAGTGGGAAAGGACAAAGAATGGAGACACGTGCCGAATTGTTGCCTGCATTAATACCCAGAAACAGTTATGTGATTGGTAAAACAACTACCGAGTGATGAGCAGACTGTAACTTAGATAATAAAAAACAGAGGCTGAAGAACAGTTTGTACAGTTTCCTATAAACCACAACGTTTTATAGATACAATTTCATGCTTATGAGAAAAATATTAGAAGGAACAGTAGATGCAGATGGAGGTGAAAGAGACAGACAGAGATACATGAGAGAAAGAGGAGGGGAGATGAAATAAATCAAGCCAGAGGGAGACTTTTAGAGAAGAAAAGGAGAGAAGAGGTAAACACAAGAGAACATGGAAACAAGAGTACGAGGGTGAACTTCAAAGAACACTCAAGTCACCATCTCCACCTCTTTTTGATTCCAGGATGAGACGTTCTTATCGGCCCCTGAGGTTTCCTCTTGTCACAGCGTATATATTTTCTTTTATCAGTTTTCTGAAATTGTTTATACGTACAGTATGCTACACACTCAGTAGGAAGAAAAAAAAAAACAACCTTGTTGTGTTTGTCCCCAAAGTGTATTCCTCCGTTTAAAAAAAACTAACTTTTTCATATAATGGTCTACTGTAGGTGATCTCAGAATTCATCTGGCATATGTTTATGTTTAGTTTATCGTACTTATTACATCTTGTATCTTACTATTGAGTTTAAAAGTTCAGTAAATACATGTGGTTTGTCAATAATTATAATAGTGCAACTGAAACATTTTAACACTCTGTTGAAACTCTGCATTGTGCTTTTCTTTGTTCTTCAAACCATGATACCCTACGTCCATTTTTGAAGTCCCATTGCTGTAGTGCGTCTTCTCTGTACTTTACTGAGATCACTTCTACACTTGTGAAGGAAAGTAATGACAGGCGATTTAAGTTTTCACTTTGTATTTGCACGAGCCTAAATGAATACACAGTTATTGTAGTTGTGCACTCAAAAGGTCAGAAAAAAACCAGACTTGTAGCATGAAAGTATGCTTTGTGTCACAGTAAAGTTGAAGCATATTCATTGAACCAGACACCAGTGAGACGGATGTCCAGTGTAAATAGGGTGTACGGTAAGAATCAGCACTAACCCGGAACTGGAAAGAGTCGCTGTTGGTGCTGCTTCCAAAGTGGCGGTACCAGACGGTGCCGTCGTTGACGTCCTGCTGAGTAAAGGAAGTTGTGGGCGTGAAGCCTCGGTCGTCGGTTAGTGAGGGGCGCCAGCCTTCTGGCGGCCCGTCAGCTGGCATGGACACCAGCACCACTTCACCTGAGACAGAAAAGGTGGAGGTAATGAACTGTTTCTCTCATGTATTATACATCAATTATTATAATGACTGGAATCACATCCCACCAGAATTAAGGTGTTAGGGCTTCTATCTTGGCCCATAACCGTGGCGGGATCTGTAAGAATGTGTCTCACAGTCAGGATTAATGTTAATGGAGTTGATCAGATGCGATTTATACTCAAGTTGAACTGGCTAATCGGATACATTATGATATTCTGAAAAGAAGACATTTAAAAAACGGTTTAAATTAAATGTCAACCAAACTGCAACAAAAATCAAGCCACTTGAGATGCAATCTTCCGGATCTTTAAAGTATCAAAGAGCCTGTTTTGAAGTGACTCTCATAGTGTTAGAGAGTTAATCTCTCAGTGTTAGTGAGTTTGTACCATATTTAGGTTGTCCATCTGAGGCGAGGATGGTGTAGACGATGCCATCGGTGCCAACTCCCTTGTAATCCGCCAGCAGGTATTTTTTATCTAGTCGCACCAAGCCTCCTTCCTTTACCCAGGTCATGGGTATAGACAGCACATGAGGAGAGCCAGCAGCCTGAAACACACACAAATATAAATGTGAAGCCTTGTAACATTGTGGTTGGTTTCTGTTTGGGTACAGGAAGTTCTGCTTAACATCATTTTTAATTTATTTGAAGATT
>CM042314.1:6879905-7032405 GCA_023566125.1 Zingel zingel | reverse complement strand
AAACATCCTCTCCTCCGTCTCTCTGCTGCTGCTGGCGTCGGTCCAACCGTGCTGATTTATACATGTCGCTGCCACTCACATCCATCTGCTGCATGTTCTCTGAGACATCACGCAGCTGATAGATGCGCATGTCTTATTCATGGTACATTTCTGTTTTTGTATAGTGTGCCTGAATTGGACCAAAAAAGTACCAGTATTCTAATTCAGCAGATGCATGACATGATCATTGCATGCGTCTTGGATATATTTATATTTATAAGTATATCTTGGTAACATATCCCAGTTCAAATGTATTTTTGGCCACTGGGGGTGGCAGTAGCTCAGTCAGTAGGGAGCTGGGTTGAGAACCGGAGGGTTGTTGAGTTGTTCGAGTCCCCATACGGACCAAAGTATGGTGGTGGACTGGTAGCTGGAGAGGTGCCAGTTCACTTCCTAGGCACTGCCAAGGTGCTCTTGAGCAAGGCCCCAACTGCTTGGGGCGCCTTTCCATGGGCATGGAAAAAATATAGGTACTGAGGTACTGTGTGTGTAATTCAGGCCTATGTGTAATGTGTGTAATAACAACAGAGTGAAAAACATTGTAATTTCCCCTTGTGGGATTAATAAAGTATACTTATTATTATTATTATTATTATTATTATTATTATTATTATATCATACATTACATTCATGATACATTTCCAAAATTTGTACATAAATGTATATTTGGTTAATACTGAAAAAAAAACTTTTATATAGCAATATATAAAATTATATTGCCCTCAAATATTTTACTGTATTGCATATTTGCTTATAATAAAACCAATTGACAATATGATATATGTTGGCCTACAGATTAAATTAGTCAATCAAATATCATTTTGAAGTACAGTGTCTCAAATCAACATAAATTGGGTATAACTGAAAACCTAAATTTCTTCCTTTATCTCCTGGTAAATCAACATCTCCCCCTTTGCAATATACATAGCATTACAGAACAAAGACGGAGAAAAGAGAAAGCAAGAGAATTGTATTTGACTTATTTACAGTGGTGTGTTGGTACCTTGCAAGGAGGACAGGTGCATTGTCAGCATTGTTTTCTCAGCATTAAAGTTTTAGTGAGTCACGTTTTTATATTAATGAACATCCGTTACATCCAAGCCATTGCCAAATGAGTTGCTACACAGCTAATTAAGACTATCAGCTCCACACAACTCTCTCTGTATTTCTCAGTATGGTTGTGTTCAGAAGATTGTGGCGTCTGGTGACTTTCGCGTGCAGAAAATCTCTTCTGAAGAGTCCATCATGCTTTTTTAATCATCCGTGTCCTCCTTGGCTACTAGCAACTACGTGGAGGAGGAGGAATGGGGGTCATTATTTAGAATTCCTCATGAGGGAAACAGAATCCACACACTTTAGCATTAACCTCCTGTTGTCCTTTGGTCAAATTTGAAGTTTTCTATATCTATGTATATATATATATATGGGTTTATGGATGTTTCCATAAAACACTCTTCACGGGATCAGATCTCTACTTTCATCTCTACCGGAATTTTGGGTGTTTTATTCAATTTAATTGCATTATCCTGACTAATCTTTGACATATCTGTGATTATCCCTTACTTTCATTTTTTCTGATCTTAACTATTAGTCAAAATCATTCGTATTTTCTTAGGTTTATTGACCATGAATTCCAAAGATCTGTATAAAACTAGTGTTAATACACTGGTGGTGGTGAATATACTGGTGGTAATGGGAGGACAAGATAATGGTTAAGATAGCTGTGTGTTTACTCAGAGACACAGTTAGGGTGTTTACAGGTGTGCTGTGCATTAAGAAGTAAAGGTAAGGTATTCATAGAAAATAAATCAGGCACTGTGTGAACAGAATATACAAATTTAGATACTTTGTGTTAATCAGTGAGCTTTAGAGCCGTTTGTAGGTGTACATTTTTGACCTTTAGACAGAACTTTATATTTTCCCCTGCCGGTCTTCATGCTAAGCTAGGCTAACCGTCCTGACTCCAGCTCTGTACTTAAACATTAGATTAGCTAGGTGTTTACACAGAGACACAGTTATACATGAGATTGGTTCGAACTTCTCGTCTAACTCTCTGCAAGAAAGTTAGAAAAAAGTGTACTTCAGAGTGCATTGTTGCAATTATGTGGCTGCAATTTGGAACAAAGAAAGTTAAGTGTGTTGTCAATATAGACTCCAAAATGTTATATTTATATAAAAGAAAAGGGAAAATATTGTGTTTACAGATTTGTACAGAGCCTGCGTTGAGGCTGCAATTATCTCCTTCGGCAGAAAAACACTTTTTCTTTCTTAATACAAAAACCTTAGTTGACCCACAATGGTACGTGCAGCTCACAGTGAATGATTGACCAGTTTGCGGCAGTTTTTTGCTCTTTCATAGCACACAGAACAAGATTATGTTCTGCAGAGAAATCTTTTTAATCCAGCACGGACTCATGAACCCTCATTCGTCTTGAAACAGGTAGAGAAACCTTTTCAATGATGTCTGAATCTGCTCAGCAGTGGAAATAAAGTGCAGACAAACCCAGGAAACAGCGGAGGGGAGACTCACATATCCTGTGTAGCCCACTTCTGGGTGATAAGTCTTCTATTTTGGGCCGTCGTTAAGACAGGTAGCCTCACCTGGGAATTACCTGAAAGCTATAGCGGTGATAAATCACAGCCGTAGAGATGTGCTCAGCAAACAAAGCACAGAGGGATAGCAGATGAAATTAGCAGCAGAATGTGTTTCTTTCAGGCTCCAGAAGGTAAAAACAAAGACAGCATATAAAGCAGCAAACTAGGCACGGATCATAGTGTGATCAAAATAGTGACAAACTGTTCACATGGCAGGATGGTCGCCCATCCTCTCCTCCTGTGCTTTTTAAAAACACGGCCTGCACTGCAGCTTTTGTTAAGAGTAAACAGTCCTGATTGTTTGCCAGGAAAAACACCACAGCGTTCGTCAGTCAGAGACAAATATCTGAGACGGCGACAGTGAAAAGTGAGGCTCATCAATATTTCAGTGCACGCGATAACAAAAAGGAGGCCAGTGGCTTTATGCTGACATTTCTGTGTCGTTATTCACAACAAGATCTCTGCTGTTCATTAATGCTTCGGGGTATGTGTGCTACAGGGCTGACAGATCTGGGCTGTGTTCCACTCCCAGCCCTTCATTCCCCAACACAAACTTAAACTGGATTAAAATAAGAGAACAAAAGAAGACAGACCGGACGTAATCAATGCAGAACCAAAACCTTTGTGTTAATTTGCAACTGAAAGCAGTCTCCAACAAATTACTGAGCCTGTTTTACAAATGATATTGTAAAACAAATGATAAATGTTTTTTGTGAGGTGTTCTTTTTAAAGATTTATGTCTTCAGTATGAATCAATGGGCGTTGGAGCTGAGAGCCACAAACAGGAAGTCCTTAAGTATTACTTTTTGGTCTATTCGGGGAATTTGTTGATCAATAAGTCTTCCAAACCATGAAGAGCAATTCATAAATTAGCGCCCCTAGCGGTGGCAGGAAATACGACCTGTAGAAGCGTTTTCGGTCCTCATATCTAAACCAGAAAGCGTAACCATCACGGTTTTAAATACGTCATTAACACCACTCTGACATCTCTCCATTAGTGCATGTAAAGGTACTGAGGTACTGTGTTTGTGTAATTCAGGCCTGTGTGTAATGTGTGTAATAACAACAGAGTGAAAAACACTGTAACTTCGTAGAAGCGTTTTCGGTCCTCATATCTAAACCAGAAAGGGTAACCGTCACGGTTTTAAATACATCATTAACATTGTGAAATGGTCACAGTTTGGTTATGTTCAGGCACCCAAACTACTTAGTTAAGTTTAGAAAAAGATAGTTTTGGTTAAAATCAGATGTTACTTAACTTCCGATTAAACACGTGACGCGGAAAGAGCTCCATTTGTTCCAGTTGTTCTGTAAAGTAAAAAAATAATAACTTGTCGTTTACTTTTATTTTCCAACAGGACATGAACCCTGGTCTCCTGGGTGAAAGTCGCATTGCCAGACCTTCCTCCACAGCGCTGCGGATGAAGGTCTGGCTAGTTCACACAGCATTCCAGGATGGGAGTTTATTGCCAGTTCTTTAAACCAATCACAATCTTCTTGGGAAGCGCTATGCGCTGGACGGGGCAACGGTGCCGCTGCAAAAGTGCCTCGGGAAGGAACTTGTTTCGTTGGAACGTATATGTTCAAAAGTTGTTTTAGTCGTGCAACAGAAAACTCAGATTGGACAGATAGTCTAGCTAGCTGTCTGGATTTACCCTGCAGAGATCTGAGGAGCATTTAACCATAGTCCTCAGAAATCCACCGGAGTTTAGAAGGCCAACACAAAGAAAGCAGAAGGTAATGGACATCCAGCCGAAATGAGGGACATCCGGCGGAACCTCTGGTGGCACCTGAACAATCCCGGAAATGAAATGTCGTCGATATAGACTACTCACATCATAATTACTATGGCCATTAGAGGGCGGCGCCATTGTAAACGTTAATATAAGCGTAATTGCTGCTTGAACCAACAACGTATGTGGCTGTTTTTCTGTGGGAGGACAGTCTCTGTTGAGGATAAGAAAAATATGGACATATACTGAAATTGGTCTCCTCCTGTTTTTGGTTAATATTCAGCCTTAGTGTTTTCTATAGCGATTCTGGGTAGAGCAGACAAAAGGGGAGTCAGTGGATCAGGATGGAATCTGGCCATGAATAATGCTCTTTTCATTCCCTAATCCTCTGTGATTGATCAGGATCTGATCACTTTAGCCAATGTGTTCAATTAATGTGCAGTTGGTTTAGCATGCATTTACTTGAGCTTAGTGAAGAAAAAAACATAAATTAGCAAGTTTGCAGCTCAGTGAGCCAGATGGTGGTAAAAGAGACCTTGACAACATCATGTCAGTCGCCATGTTTCTTTACTGTCAGATGGTTCAGAGAGGAAAGTCCTCCAGCAATCACAAAATACTTTCAGGGACGTGTCCAAGTTTTAAGGAGAGTCTCTGGTGACTTCCCTCCTGAACAGATCCTGAAAGTGAAGTCTACTCTGATTGTTTCAGCTCTCTGGCCTAGAAAATGAATTTCATGGTTTTATTCAGTGTAACTGAAATTAAGCTGCACCAACACAACATGCTGAGTTTGGGGTATTTTGGGTAAATCCTTGTTCTGATTTGTGTCATATTTAAGTGAAAAAAAACAAAGAAATACAAGCAACAAATGCCTTTTTAGCCTGGGAAAACCCTGACGAACTTCCGGAAAATTTGAGATTTGCTCTGCAAGTCCGTCTGGCCAAGAACCCATTCAAGCCCATTTCCAATTTTTCCAAATCGAGGCACCAATCACAACCGTTGAGGCTGGCTTTACATGATGACAATAGCGCAGCGACAGCGAGCAGCTTTTTGAACACATTCAACATAACAGCCACCGAAGCACAGCAACCCGCTGTCGCTGCTACGTCACCTGGATCGTTTGTCTGATTGGTTGAAGGACTATCCAATTGCGCCCAGAGGCATTTGAGCGGCGTCCGTTGGTGACGCCCCTTTGGAAATGAGCTGCGAATGAACCTTGCCCAGACCCACTCTCAGTTACAACTGAGAAGGGTCTGGTGTCAACCAGGCTAACGCCTTTTATAAGTTAGACAAATAAAGTTAGTACCAGTCTGTGGAAACACAGAGAGGGAATTTAACTTTGATTTTTCTAACTCAGACAGCTGAAGCCTCAGATTAGCTTCAGCTGAACATAAGAATGCATTTTGTACAAATTACTTACTTAAGTAAAAGTAGAAATTCCACAATGCAAAATTTAACCCTCCTGTCATCCTTGGGTCAAATTTGACCCATTGTCAAAATGTTTCTATATCAGAAATTTGTTTTTGTTTTCAACCAAATCTTCCAAAAGAAATAACGTGGATGGTTCCCTACAACGTTCTGAAATGAATGATCAGTTCTCTACTTTTGATTGAATTTGGGTGTTTTATTCAATTTTATAGCATTTGAAGAAGAAAAATTATTATAATGTTGAAAAAAGTGACAAAAATGTCGGAAAAACGGACAAAAGTGTCGGGAAAAGCTTTAAAAGCATCGGGGGAAAGCAAGAAAAAGTGTCGAAAAAGTTTTGATTTTAAATTTTGACCAAGAAAAACAAAAAGTCGCCTTGTCGACAGGATGACAACACAAGGGTTAATAAAAAAATATTGAGAACCTTCAGCCCTTTCTATCTCTCTCACCTCACTCTGCTTTTTTAGGACTTCTGCTGCCACCTTGTGGTCAAACTCAGAGCTACAGGATATAATGAATCAGTCAGCAACTGATTCACATCTTTGTTTTTGAAATGAAAAAAAAAAAACATAAATTGTTCTTGATGTGGATGTGGAGTTCTCAGAGAAATGGATGCAACAACAACATTAATATACAGAAACAAATGTCCAGTGGTGGACAGTAAGGAAGAGTTAATTACTCACGTACTATACTGTAACTGTACTGTACTGTACAATTTTAAATTACTTGTACGTTACTTGAGTATTTTGTATGCGTTTTCACTCCTGCTCCACTACATCTCAGAGGGAACTATTGACAGCGGATGATGATGCCTAGATACAGTATATTAAACATAAAGTAATTAAAATTATTTTGAAGGCAGGACTTTTACTTGTTGAGTACTGCTTCCACCACTGCAGATTACAAGTGCAACTTAAAAGCTCTAAAATGACTCACTGTTTACATCATTAACAACCAGACTGACATCTACATGTGTGTTGTTAGTAACAATTGAATTATGGGACTGTGACAGTGCTGTTTATTTTTTTTTTGCTGAAAGTAAAGTTGTGATAACCGTAATAAAGATACGAATGATCTCGTAAGCATCACTGAGAAAGTTTCATTAAAAGAAATCAAAAGGTGACATGGGTTTTATTATGATATACTTTTAATTTGAAAAATAGAGAGCAGGTTGTGGAGATTTTATTTAACTCGTGAGTGGGATCTAGAAGCTCAGACATGGATAAATAACTTCTAGATTTCATATATGAAACCCCACCTTGACTGATACCTACTGTTTAACCTGAATTGCCATATGTTATATATCGGATTTGCACCTTATTTGTTCCTTAAAGTTATTATTATCTGAGACTTGTATAGTTGCACTCTTTCCCACTTTGCATTGCAACTGCTGCACAGACATTTCCCTCTGGATAAATATATAATAATAATATAATACAAAATGTGACTGTGCAATACTGTAAATACATTTAACTATTTAACTAGTTGTTCTCTTTACTTATATTTATTTATATACAAAATCCAGACTGTTTGCTGCCCTGAGCTCCCTATTGACATTAGGATGGTCGAAAGCCTACGCATCTTCCGCCAAAGGCTAAAAACACATCTCTTCCGACTACACCTCGGATAAACACCAACCACTTTCATATGGCTCTTTGTAGCATTACCTATTTAAAGCTAATGTACTTGCACTTACTACTTGTTGTCTGGAGTTTGCACCTTCAGGGTTGAAAGCACTTAATTGGAAGTTGCTTTGGATAAAAGCATCAGCTAAATGACATGTAATGTAATGTAATGTAATGTAATCCCTAATCCCTTGCTGCTGTAACAGTGTGAATTTCCCCATAGTGGGATTAATAAAGGATTTTGAATCTTGAATAAAATCACAGCTGTGATCCAAATTGATTATTATGAATTGAGTTGTGTTTTTGTGATTTTCATGAGCTGACCCTTATAGTTACACAGTCTCTGTTGAATACAGTGACATGACTTGTTTGGTACAAACAGTCTTCATTCATTTGACGCGGCTGTGAGTCGTCTCTGTTCAGACAACACAACTGTTATCTGTTTCTGCACACAGAAAGTCGGTCACGACTACCAGCTGACACAGTTCAACACCAGCAACAGGCAGTGGTGGGAAGTAACTAAGTAAATTTACTCAAGTACTGTACTTGAGTACACAACTGATGTAATTTACTTGATTATTTTCATGTTAAACTACAGGGAAATAATGTACCTACTTCGGAAGTTACTTTTCAGATACAAAAATGTACACAGAAAATGTCTAATGTTTTTTTTTTTTTTGGGCCTGGACGTTCATCAAACATTTGTTTGTGTACGATTAATGTCACCGGTAGCCTACTGCAAAGACATGCTTGGGCTCTCAAGGTAGCAGAGCAGAGCCGGTGAACCGCAATCAATTAGCTGCCGTCTAGGGATGTAGCAACTCCCCGCCCCTGCTGCTGTACTGCACATGTGGGAGTGAGACCCACACTCAAACACTCACACACAGAGATTCCTCGATATATAGTTAGATGATAATTAGCATTAGGTCCATTTCAAGCTACAACTCTATATCCTCGACATTCCACTTCCGGGATTGCATACGGCGAAATTCTTTATTTTCGACCGAATTTCCATTACCAAACGCGTTCTTTGTGTTGACATTCTAAGCTCCGGTGGATTTCTAAGGACTATGGTTAACTGCTCCTCAGATCTCTGCAGGGTAAATCCAGACAGCCAGCTAGACTATCTGTCCAATCTGAGTTTTCTGTTGCACGACTAAAACAACTTTTGAACGTACACATGTTCCACCAAAACAAGTTCCTTCCTGAGGCTCTTTTGCAGAGGCACCGTGGCTCCGCTCAGAGCTTAGCCCCACACATTACGATTGTGATTGGTTAAAAGAAATACCAATAAACCAGAGCACGTTTTTCTCCCATCCCAGAATGCTGTGTGGACTAGCCAGATCCTCCTTCGCAGCGCAGTGGAGGAAGGTCTGGCAATGCGAGACCAAGCTACAACAAACCTGCTCACAGTGTTGTTTTCTTCCACTGTACCATTAGGAATATTTAACTGGAGCCAGCCGTGTAACCCCTGAAATGTTGCTTTTATCTAAACTGTACATGTAATTTTTTTTAATCATGACTTTATGTTGATGAGGCTGCTAACCATACTTCCCATATTATGTACGATATTGTGGACTATTATGATGTGTTGTGCAACGGGCAGTGTGCAGTTCTTTTTGGCTGGTGGCAGTCTGTGCATGTAATATGAATGTGTCCATGCAGAGTGCTAACAGTCTGTGTACTGTATGTATGTGGTTGCAACACATTCTCACATGTACAGCACTATGCTGTGTTGTATTTCCTAAACAGTGTATGTGTCCAAGACAAATTTCCTTCAGGACAATAAAAATCCATCTCATCTTATTTATTCATACAACAAAGTCACACTGTAAATCACAGGCTTTATTATAAAATGTTACCGGATGTTTTTGCACAACTTCACTAACTTTCTAAGTGCACACTGACGTTTACATCTGTGGTTAGTAAGATGTATTCTATATCAACTTGAGTCTTACTGCTGCCAGCTTTAAAATAGTTGTTTTCTCTTTATAAATCATTGTTGGATGCTGTTTGTCTGCATCCTTCACGACTGTCAGGACGCTGTTTTGAGAATGACATTTTGAAACATGCTAAATAAAGTTTACATGACTGGTTTAGTTGAGCGCACAAATCTGCCCAGTTGGTTTTGAGATTTTTGGTTCACCAGGAAACGTTGGCAGGAAATGTTGCAAGATGTTGACAGCTCTGTGCCCCCACCAACAGAGACTGGAGGGGGGGTGAATGCCCCCCTGCTGTGGTGACATGTTTTCTGTCTGTTGAAGCAGAGCATGCTCACATTCAGCTTGGTTTCTTCTTTCATGTGACAACCAGAAAACAGGGAGGAAGAATGCTTTTGTAGGGCTTCTCATTAACAGTGTTCTTATACGTATAACACTGACTTTATGAAATGATAGTGGAATAAGGGTTTTATTTTCCCTTTATGTTTTACAGCTGATAAATTGCACACACAAAACTTTACAGATGCAAGAGAACTTACGATGCATCGACGAACAGATGAGATCAATATATAAAAACCTACCTATGGATTATAAATACACAGTTACAGAATATTTTACAGGCTGGTTCCGTATCTTTTAATATGACAGAAAGACAACCTTCAGGTCAGTGGGGGGTCCTATTGTCCCTGTAATGTGTGCTTTTACTTGCAGGGGAGACAAATGAGAGCTCCACCCAATGATTTTAAGAACTGAAACAGGATTGAAACAGGAAGTGAAATTGTTTTAATGTGTAGTTTTTGTTTTAGGAAATGTTGCATGTCTTTAAATGGCTTGTTTTCTTATTTCTCAATTTTCTGTTAAAATTGATGTCATACTAGTTTCTGAGTTATCAAAATTTAGAACTGTCAAATTAAAGATATAAATTGTAAGAATTATTGAATTTTTAACCTCTCCTGACCAAAGAACAAATGGAACAAGAGTTAAATACAAACTGCAGGAGAACATCAAGTGGGCCCAGATGAAAATCAAGCCGAACAAGTCACGAAGCATCTCAGTAGTCAAGGGACAGCTTAAAAACATGAAGTTCTGCATTGGTGATGACCCAATACCAACAGTGTCTGAGCAACCCGTCAAAAGCCTGGGCAGATGGTACAACGCAAGCTTCAGGGACAAAGACCAAGTGCATCAAGTAAGGCAGGATATCACCAGCAGTCTGGAAAACATCAACAAGACTCTACTCTACTACTACTCTACAAGCAACATCAGCTTCATCATCAGAGCCACCTATGATGTGCTCCCATCTCCAAAAAAACTCCACCAGTGGTATGGCGAGGACCCAATCTGTGCTCTCTGCCCAACTCCAGCGACTCTCAAACACATCTTGACCGGTGGTAAGACCAGCCTCACACAAGGCCGCTACACCTGGAGGCACAAGAGACTGGCAGCAGCTCTTGAGAGCAAGAGGAAGACCACCAACTCCTTGCCCCTGAGAGCAACTAATTCATACAGAAAATGCCCAACCATCCCCCTACCAAACCAGAAGCTGGACAGCTAGCCATGGCCTGTGTGGACTGGAAGATGCTAGTCGATATTGGCCAGCAACTAATCTTTCCACCTGAGATTGCAGCCACCACCCTTAGGCCAGATTTGGTACTCTGATCCTCTTCACTGAAGTCTGTTTACATCACAGAGCTCACAGTCTCATGGGAGAATTCAACAGAAGAAGCCTATGAGTGAAGAAACTGTGCTACACAGAACTGGCAGCAGACGCTCAACAACAAGGATGGAAAGCGAGTTTATCCGGTGGAATGCAGAGGTTTTGTGGCTTCGTCCACCATCAGGCTGCTGAAAGACCTTGGCATCCATGGACAGGCTCTGCAACAGACAATTAGATCAGTCTCTGAAGCGGCCGTAAGAAGCAGCCAGCCACTAATCCCCCCCACCCCATACCCCACTTGAGAACCCAGGTCACAACCCTCCAGGAGGAGGGTGAACAAGGTATGTTGTCAGCTCTAGGCTTGACTCAGGGAAGAGGACGCCCCCTGCCTTGCATAGTCCCATGAGCTGCGCCATTTAAACAACCAGGCAATTCCCATGATTGGGCATGGGACACAAGCTCAGGTTTGATCACCCTGTAGCTGGCCACCTTTGATGACGGAGTCTAGTGTTGAAAGGCCGAAACACCCCCTGATTCAAAGGTACACTGCTGATGATGTGTCCCGAAAATGATTTTATTAAATAATATGTGTACATCTCATTCAGTACTTTTGTGGTATATCCCATACAGATATTTCTGCTTTGACTGTATTCATTTGTGTTAAAAGTTTAACTTCATTTAAACAGACTGTGCTTTCAAAAACAACGGTAAAGCTTGACATTTGCAAAAATGCCAAACAGCAATTTGTGATTCAATTATTTCATAATGAAATATGCCAAATTAGCATATATTATTACTTGAAAAAAAAAGACATTTAGAGAGACATATTGACATCTACCTGGAGGAAATATTTAAATTCTTCATGTTCAGTCAGAGACGGTTTAGAACTGAGACGCCCCAACTCAAGCTAGTTTCCTGTATCTGTGTCACGTGGGCTCCGCCATTGCCACGCCTCTTTAGGAGACTAGCTTCAGGTCCGAGTGTATTGATTCCAACGGGAGAAGTGAACACGAACACAGGTCATGAGCGATCCTTTCGCCCCATAGTCACCAAAGTAGATATTGGACCCATTTCTCACAAGCCACATATTTCCAGAACATTCTGACACTAAAATTCAGACGGACACATCAGGAGAAAATTACCTTTGTTTGAGACCTGTTTCTGTCTCAGGACCGAACTCTTGCAAGATCAGGCAACACAGAGAAGCTAACGTCAGCTAACGTTCGTGAACGCCCTAACAAAGCTAATCTCTGTGATGCTAAATATGTCTTTTAGCTGTGTAAATATCTAACGTTAGCAAAACATATTAATACATTATTCAAGTATAACTTTTCATTCATCCACATGATGTTCACTACACGTTCAGACAGGAAGTGTGTACAGTTCCATAGCATTGGCGATGCTTGAAATGCGTTATCTTTAGTATAAAGGATCTATGGTTCAGTACGTCAAAGAAGCGAAATCACATTGGAAAAATAGTACTGCAGTTCAAGCAAAAGTACAAGAAGTAAACATTATAGTTTTTGTTTCCATCAAATGACTACAATTGCCATAGAGCAGGGGTCTTCAACGTTTTTTAAGCCAAGGACCCCTTAACTGAAAGAGTTTTGAATGTGTTTGTATACATTTTTTGGCATTATTGAAGTTTAATTTCTATCACAAATGACATTTTCTGGCCTTAATATGGACATACACATCTAATATCCTGTAAAAACATTCAAAGTGACTGTAGACTGACGTTTCCAGTGTGAAGTCAGAATGTGACTTGTCATCTGATTGCATCAACATGACATGAAAACTGCTTCAAAAAATGTACCCCCAACGCTTCCGCTGTGTTCAGAAGACAGGAAGCAGAGTCACTCTGTCAACCTCGTTATCACACTGCAGCAACAAGCGGCAGAAACTCTTATATGATTGAATAAATCAAGAAGTCCACGTCTGAACCATGAACAAACGAAAACTGAGTAAGTTATATTTAACTTTTTTTTACTTAGCTGATGCTGATGTTCAAAATTTAGGATATTTGGGGGGTTATTTCCACAAATTATCATAACAGAAACCAGACATGGTAAGACCAAAGTTGTATAAGTTGTATACACTTTCGTTAAGGATCTGAGTACTTATTTAGTACCAGCTGGTGTGTGTGTGTGTGTGTGTGTGTCCTAAGCTACCAAATATGAAAACAAATAGTCGGCACCTATAGCCTAGCTCTGAGATGGTGTTTAGGAGTGCCACTGAACTGCACTTTATAAACGTTCCTATTTTATGGACTGATTGTGCTGAATGTTTGTGTTTTAGCTCTTTTATTAGATACATATTTTTTTACTTATAAGTATTTATTTCTGTTTCATTTTTTTGCACTGTGACTGATGAGAAACAACTTTTTGTTTCTTCTGAATATGCAAGTACTCAGGGAAATGGCAAATAAAGTGAATTGAATAACCGCTCTCGATCATGACATGACCCACTAGAAGTGTATGGTGGTGGTGTCTGTGTCTGCAGAGACCCTGCCCTCTGCCTGCATTTTCTCTTTTAATCTTAATTTTCTGTGTGCGGGACGTTTATGGGCATCAGCAAAGAGCCTTTGGGCCCCACTTGGTTGTTTAACCCGCAGCCAATAATAGTGTGCAGCTCGTTCTCATTCTCAGGTACCGCCGCTTTGATACCGACATTCAAGTTTAACTGACAGGCACACAGTAACAGACAGGATGACGCTCTGCATTCACACAATTTCCGGCAATGCAGCACCTTCCCGCAGAGGTGTGGGTGTTTATTTGTGGTTAAGAACATAATTGCCGTGAAACAATCAGAATACTGTGTTTTATTCCTCTGATTTACTGATTTGTGTTTACAAACAGAACACGGTATCTCCTTCATATTACTGAGTTAAGAATGTATTGAATTAACACATTATTTGTAATGTACTATTTTAATCTAAAAGTAATAAAGCTGTCAAATAAATGTAGTTGAGTAAAACGTATATTTCCCTCTGAAATGTAGCAGAGAAGAACTGTAAAGTAGCAGAAAATGGAAATACTATAAATAATATATATACAGCACATGTACCTTAAAGCTATATTTAAGTAAAGTACTTGAGTAAATGTAATGAGTTACTGGGAAGTGATTCTACAGCAGAGACAGAGACATTGTTATTTTACGAGTCAGGGAAGAGGCAGATGCAAGTTTATTTGTGTAATCCTACAGTATAAAAGAAAGACACTTGTTTCACTGTGAGTGTGTGTGAGTGTGTGTGCGTGTGTGTGCGTTTGTCTGTTGGCTCTTTGTTCCGCTCACAAACAGTTTTTTGGTGCATTGTAAATGAAGCACAGACGTGTCTTTGTGCAGTTTGAATGGACAGCGGCGCGGCTGAGAGCAGAGTTTAAGAAAAGAAAGCAAATTTCTCCTGAACGGACAACAGCTAGCTGTGATTCTCGTCTTCTGCTGGTTGACATCATAGTTGTTCACTATTAAAAGCTGAATTTCACCCATGATGCATCTGAAGGACGGCCATTCAGTCCAGTTTAGAAACTTTAGGACAGTAAACAAACTGTGTTGCTGTAATCTGAGCTTTACAGGATGTCAGAACCCCCAGTTCATCTTTGATCTATGATTAAAACCCCTAAAATCTTAAAGCCTTGTGTGTCTTTACCTATAGTTTTTCTTTATAAAGTGACAGTTCAGACAGGTCAGTTCTCACTTGTTCCACCCAAAAAAAAGCAACGAAAATGGCGCCCTTCAGCGTGTTTGTATAACATACCGAGGAGAGCAGGCAGCTACACAGGGTTTAGCGAGTAGTATGTAAGACCGAAAAATCAAACACAGGACTTTCACCGAGGAGACCGGGGTTCGTGTCCCGCTTGTCACGTTTCCTAAAGTCGCTTTCTTTTTTAACCGCCCCGTTATTCCCGCGTGTCACGGAAACGTAAGCCCACCCACGACCTTTTCCTTAACCAAACTGCGTCAAAAGGGACGCCAATAGTCCCGACCAAGCGCGTTTAGTTAAGGCGCGTTATATGATGCTAAAGGAGACTTTTAGCGTCAATAACAATGAGAAAGGCACCTGACCAAGCGTCCGTATTTTACGAGATGGGAGTGAGAACCTGTTGGATTATCACTGTATAGTAGTATTTAATATATTAACATGTGTATCAAGTAAAAAAACAGATCAGCATTTTGGGAAATCCGGCTGCATGTTGTCCTCTACAGAGTCAGTTTCACTTTTATGAGTTGTGTTTAGCGTAGCTTAGCACAAATACTAGAAGCAGGGGGGGAAACTGCTATCCTTGCTCCATCAAAAGTGACCCTCCTAAACAAATTAATACAAAGGTTATTTAAGACTAGTCAGCTGGATTCTATTGAGCGTTTGTCCAAACTCTGAATCCACTTGAGCTGTTGTATAAAAAGACATGTCCACATGTTGGGGAATGTGCTTATTTGGTTTCTAGTAGAGCTACATGAGAACGTCGACACCACTCTCATATTTGTCCCTTAATTATGAAGCTACAGTCAGTAGCCACTTAGCTTAGCTTAGCATAAAGACTGTGGGGAACAGCTAGTCTAACTTTGTAACTTTCTAAAGCTCACTGAATGACACATTATATCTTGTTTGAACAAGGTATATTGTTCGAACTCTCCGCCTGGGAGAAAGTGTGTCTTTCTCAAAATGTTGAACTATTTCTTTAACCATCAAGGAGGCAGTGAAAAAAAAAATTTGAATTAAAAGAAATATCCCTGAGGTCCGAGCTCAAGGTCAAATCTTGCTTCTCGGTGTGTGGTAGAGATAAAAATAATATTT
Organism: Zingel zingel; assembly: GCA_023566125.1. NCBI lineage: Eukaryota > Metazoa > Chordata > Actinopteri > Perciformes > Percidae > Zingel > Zingel zingel. The sequence continues at coordinate 7,016,596 of CM042314.1, read as the reverse complement.
AATAAAAATTCCTTCTAATACTTTCACTGTAAGATGAAAAAAAAACATTGAGTGAACGTTGTCAGGAAAGTTCAGCAGAGATCTCTGGCTTCAACATGAAAATAAGAAATGCAGCTTCTTTGCATCTGCACCTCCATCATCTCCCTTCTCTCTCATTTTCAAAATCATAGGTCTATATTTAGCTGAGGAAATAAATACCAGTCGCTGTTTTCGGAGTCTAATAGGTCCCCGGGGCAGAAACATAATCAAACACTGCTGAGAGCTCGAGGGGCTGCGCTTTAGAATAGAAACGATGAGAGTTTTAGCAGATGAGGGTACAACAACATTCCTTACCTTAGTCCAAGGAAAAGAAAACATTTCCTTTTTTGTGTTTCACAGGACTAAGTGAAAATTAAATGTTTGCAGCTGCTGGTTTCGCTGGTGGCCCAAAGTTCCAACATTGTTCTTTAATTGTCTTTAAAATGTACAACTACATCTTACAAAGGGACTAATGTACCTGACTGAGACCATGAGCCTGAGCAGGTGGGTGTAATAATAGATACCATGTCGGATTCTTCTTTAAAGACTAAGAGAAAGTGGATCACATCACTCCAGTTCTGAAGTATTTGCAATGGCTTCCTGTCTCTCAAAGAATTGATTGGAAAATACTTCTGTTGGTTTATAAAGCACTAAACGGTTTGGGGCCCAAATACATTTCTGATCTGCTGCTACATTATGAACCAACCAAACCTCTTAGGGTGTCGGGGACACGTCTGCTTTCTGTCCCCAGAGTCAGTCCCCAGAAAACTCCAGGTACACCCCAACTCTCAGTTCTTTTAAATTCTTTTTTATGCTGCCTTTCTTTAAATAATAATTGTTGTTGTTCATTCAGTATGTCAGATCTGAGTGTCTCAACATTAAGGTCAAGACCTGTAGAGCAGCGGGATGTACAGAGGTATTACAGGCAGTTAGGCATTTATAACTTTGAAATAAATTTGCAAACAAGTTTAAGATACAGCATGATGTCTTTATAAACCATTTGGGCCCTGTGGGCTCTTAGACCTGGTCCACACGTACACGAATACACGTTTTTTTCCTCCTTTCTAAAAAAGAGGTCTGTTTAACCCTCCTGTTGTCCTCGGGTCAAATTTGACCCATTTTCAAAAAGTTTCTATATCAGAAATGTGGGTTTCTTTTAACCAAACTGTCAAAAATATAATAATGTGGATGGTTTCCTTACAACACTCTTCACAAGTAAAATAAATGATCAGTTCACCGCTTTCACTGAATTTGGGGGTTTTATTCAATTTTATAGCATTTGAAAAAAAAAATGATGAAAAAAGTGACAAAAATGTCAGAAAAAGCTTCAACAACGTCAAAAAAAGACAACAAACATGTCAAAAGAATTGTTCATCATAGAATCATATGAGTGGACTGATAGTGAAGTGGAGATACTCTTTAATATCACACTTGACTATAAAGTCAGCAAAACTCAAGAAAACATGGAGTATCTGTACATTTATGTATAAAAAAAAGTCCTCTTAGCGGTTCAGAACCTGCACTATTTTGGTCACGTCCTCCATTGCACAAAACGTTGCATAATTTGTGACACCTCACAAAGACGAGATAACAGCCCACACTAACACTACGAGAGAAAAAACTCAGTTTTCCCTGTCTACACCACAACACTGAAAACAGAGTATATAAAAATCTTCACCCTGGAACGAGCTTCCAGAAGATTCATTTTCAGTGACCTAAAAGAAACTTTGCGTGGACGAAAGGCCAAAACGCACAGAAAAAGCTACATTTAAAAAAATACCAATGCACATGTGGACTGGGCCTTGGGAACAGAATATAAAATGATGCCAAACTCACATGACAAGTGAATGAATTTGGAGATCTGCAGGGTCAGAGGTCAGAATAGTTTGAGAGGTGGTATAAAGAGTGCCAAAGTCCGCTTAGGGAGGAAATCGGGATGGTTGGGGCAAACGACCAAAGGACTTTCACTCAGGGGAACGCTGTTCGTGTCCCGTGTGAAACCAAAAGTAAACATTGACTTATTTGAAATTACGTACATAACTTAATGTACGTAAGTAAATGATGTTATGTAACAAACGTAGCCTATTTATTTTAAACCAAACCATGATCTTTTCCTAAACCTAACCAAGTTTGTGTCCTAAACATAACCCAACTGCGACCGTTTCACACGTTTACCACGTTTAAAACTGCGACCATTACGTTAAGGTATGAGGATGTGTTGATCTCCTACCACCAGTAGGGGCGCTAAGTTAGGAAACGCTCCTGTGGGTCGTATAGAGGGTTGGAACAAATGACCTATGTGGTGTTATGGATTGGGGGAGTTGTTGGAGAGAATGTGTCAGCCTCTGACTGATCTCAAAACGTACCAAGAACTCTTTGGTTCATAGTGAAATATCTCCACAGCTAGCCAAAATTATATCTAGTGTCTATAAGTACATTTTAAATTTTTTGTGTAAAAGTACATATCTGTTTTTTCCCTCTTTTATTGTTATTTATATGTCTTCATTTACACGTCGAGTCTCAAAGTCATTAAGGCCCATTGTGATGTTGACAAAGGAATGATTCTGTCAACCCTAATTAACGTCCTCCTACTCTCCAGGTTTCAAATGGTTTGGGAGCCTCACCAATCTCTCCACCCGCCGCCAGTCGGAGAAGGCCAACATCAAGTCAGTCCCAGAGCATGATGGGAGCCTCGGCGGTGCCAAATCAGCAGCGGGGGAACAATCGGTGGATGACATGGAGGCCTGTCTCCGCAGCCCCAGCTACGCCCGCTCCAGCGAGATGTACACACATGTGGGCACTGTGCCACGCAGCCAGACACAGAAGAAGAGCTGCAGGGGGTTGAAGGAGAAGAAGAAGAAAAAGGAGGAGGAGGGGTTGGTGAGTGGAGGGCAGAGCCAGTCGAAAGCGGGTGAACATGTCCGAGACTCCCCTCTGCTCGGTGCCCTGTCCGGCTTCAGTTCGACTAGTCTGGACCGGCCTCTGCCCGTTTCTGCACCATCCTGGCCGCTGCCCGCCACCCCGCCACCCAGCCAGGCTTCCCCTTCAGACTTTCAGACCTCAGCACCTGAAAGCTGCTTCAATGATCCTTCAGTGGACCCCGTTAGGAGCCCAGGGTCATTGTCAAGGAGCAGGGATGCTTTAGAAACTGGTAGAGCTGTAAGAGAGCCTTCTAACATGGCGACCAATGGCACCAAAGCGGCTTTGCCACAGGATGTTTACGTTCCGATGGATCCGATAGCTGAAGCAGCTCACAGCCACGTGGGCGACCACACAGAGAGACAGCGAGGCACCACGAGTAGGCCTACACAGGAAACCACCAAGTCTGTAACGGGCTCGCAGGAAGTGAAGCGTGTTGACAGGTGAGAAAATGGATTTATTAATTATTGAACTTTCAGAAGATAGAAGTGCCCAAAAATACTCTGTGGGTTTTTCTTCTTTTATTTTTAGGCCATGTCCTATAAACAGAGGATTTAAGGTTTAAAGCAACACCAGGAATAATCTGCCATGGCAATGAGATTATATCAACCTGTGGTCAGTAGAATGTCAGTCTCTTGATACAACTCAGAATAAGGCAGATTGCCACAGGATAAAGACAAATAGACCTTCCAAATTATAGAAAACTTTATTTTTTTTTGTTTTGGTGGAACGCTACATTTATATTGCACTGGCAGATTTTTTTTTTAAGAAAATAGCAGAAAAACACCTGAAACAAATAAACAAAGGCAATAATCTAACTCCTAGCACGTGGTCCAGAAATAACCTTACCATTTACAATGTTAAAAACATAATTTTATAATACATATTACATTAAATACAAAAATATAGGCTGTATTTTGAATAATTAACAATAATAACTATACCAACAACAGAGATAAAAACAAAATATAAATACCGTAATGCATACTCATAATACTTTTAAGTGTATTATGATAATTACATGAAAATACGTCGTAATGTTGTTAGAATAAAGTATTTTCTATGTAGGGTAATTGTCATGATATTATTAAAAGAGGAAATGTTAATATTCCTACAGTAAAGTCATATTACAAGAAAAAAGTCATGCTAATATAAGAATGTTTTAATAAACAGTCGCCCTAATGTTCTATCCTAGATAATGCCTAACAATATCATGGTTAAAATACATTAAGGCCAGACACTTCAAGCAAGTTTTTTTCATGCACTGGTCAATTTTGAGAATTTGGGCTATTTTGCTTCCATAACATTTCTTCTTTCAGACTAGTGGAAAGAAAACATTTATTTTACAACACTTCGTCTAAATTTGCGCATGTAGATTTATCCTATAATGCCTCATTTTCATATTCAAACATGGCATTTCCGAAAACTTGTAATTCAAAAAACTAATTAAGGACGTTTCGTGGTGATATTTATTCAACTGTAGTAGGCTTTAAAACAGCCAACATAGTAGTTGTTGCAGCGGACATGCGCAGTGCGCTCCCTGCCTGCCCGCTGTGGTCCAGTCGGTTAACTGATTCACACTCAGCGGCAGAGCGTCTCTGACTGTGCGGGAGAAGATGTGTGAAGTTGGGGACGTTAGCTGTAAGACAGCCCGCTGCGGTGAGCGAGATATAAGGTGAGATAACTAATATTAATAACTAAATGAACTGCTGTTAATCTGGGACAGTCACTGTCCGAAGAAGAACGTCATCTCTGTTAAACTCCCCCAGGAGTCATCTGCATCAGTCATCTTTTCTACATTTCTAAGGCTATTATTTGAACTGGAATCATTTTCTTCTGGAGTGTAGTTTGTGTTTTGTGCATTTAGAGTGGAAACAAACACATGGGTTATGTTAGTTTGATGCCATAAAACATGAAAAGCTCCTGACTATTAAAACATTTACAACAACTAGTCGACTTTGAAGTCAGTGGGTGACCAGGCTGGTCCACAGTCTGTCTGTCTGTCTGTCTGTGTCTGTGCTGGAGGAATGCAGGAGGACACTGGACTGGACTGTACTGTATGTATGTTACATAAGCGGATGAATTTGATCCTGCTCTGCTCTCAATGAGAATAGTGATAAGCCTTTTTTTGGCAGAGATGCAGCAGGCTGTTGTCTGTCTTGTCTGTCTGACCGGATTTACACCTGACCTTGATCTGTGACTGTTAACAGTTAGCTGTTTGATATATGACACCAGATATTTTATGATGTCATCCTACAGTCATTACTGTACAGTCTAAATGTCATCTTCAGGCTGTAACATTTCTTCTGACCTCACTGTATCAGATTGTTGAAAAAAGGAACTGCTTGTTTGATCATCATATTGGAATTGGTAAGGTGTCCCTATATACGTAAATCCTCACTTGGACGATCAGCTTTTTCTTTTCGGTGGATCAACATGTGGAATTGTTTTTGCTACAGAACTTAAAGCTATAGTGCGTAGTTTCTGTCTCCCCCATGAGGAATTCTAAGTAATGACAACAACACTGTCGACCCGTCCACTTGAAGCCTTCCGTGATAGCGCACACGCCCCCACCCCTCCTCCACGCAGTTGCTAGTAGCCAAGGAGGACACGGAGAGATAAAAAAAAACATGATGGACACTTCAGAAGAGGTCATTATCTTTACTCGAGTTTCTGCGCGGGAAACTCACCGGACAACACAATCTTCTGAACACAGCCATACTGAGAAATACACAGAGAGTTGTGTGGAGATGATAGTCTAAATGAGCTTTGTAGCAACTCATTTGGCAATGCTTGAATGTAACAGACATTTATCAGTATCAAAAAGTTATGCACTAAAGCTTTAAACTGGATCCTGACTGGGAACATTTAAACTGAAACCTTTGACCCTTAATAAAGAGGGAGCTGTCATGTAGTCATGAATGCTCTGGTGCTTCTTGTTTTATGGTGCTTTATTGTTTTGTCTGTATTTTCTTATTGATTTCTGTGTTTTTAATATGTAGCCTACCTATTGTTAATTTTGTATTTTATACTGTCTCTTGTGTTTCTTTTGCGTTGAGTTTTTTTTTTCCGATCTCAGTAGCAGCATTGCAAATTAGCCTAGCTTATGAATGCACAGTGGTACGTTATTATTGGTTTATGCTACATACTTGTTAACTTGCACGACAGCCGGGTTCATGCGTAGTCACGAGATCACGCGAGAATCGCGGGATCACACATCACACGAAAATCCATCTTGTCAGGAAAAAAAGTCCAGGGTGTCCTGCAGTGTTTTATAGTGGAGACACCCCGCCTAACCAAGAGCACCACAGCTAATATCAGAACCATAGGGCTAGGTACCGAACTTTGATTCTGACTTTTAGGCACCGACCCTTGCCTAGTATTGAAATATCCAAAAAGAGTATCGAAAAAGTCAATCAATGCCAAATTACAATGCCTAAGGAGTAACTGGCATTAGTGAGAGAGGGAGCTCACGTGTGTGTGTGTGTTGTATTTTGGGAGGCTTGATTACAGAGTGCATCGCATAGGTGTAAAAGAGCTGAAAAAACGGTTTATTGTGGTCATGCAGATAATGACAAAGTCAGAAGTAGTGTGACGTTATTGCTGGAAAACCTCCCGGGGGAGGAGGTCAGGGTGGATAATTAGATGAACAAAGACATCCCATCTCGTACCAACAGTCACTGTTTGTTTCTCGTAACAATGACGACAGTCTCTCCCTTACTTTAAAGCTGGGTTAGGCAGTTTTCTGGAAAAGAAAACCTCCAGAATTGTAAAAGGCAGCGCTCCTCATGCAGCCCTCCCCTCTCTGTCCTCAGTGATTGTGATTCCGATGTCGTTATATGGAAGTAATTCTGTGAGAATGACCGGTGGATTATGGGTCAGTTTTGGCAAGAATTCTGTCACTAAAGGTCAACACACACTGATGCACACCCATTGGTTTCTATGTGAGCCCACACACCGGTGGCTTCGCCACACGTCAAATCGTACAGATACCTCTGTCCTGTTTCCTCTTTCCCAAAACGGATGCACATCGGCTCTTCAGAGAAGCAGCAATTTGATCATATTTTCTTCCAGAATTACTAGGATATAGACTACATATAGAATCTGATTTTAAATTGTGGCATTTAAGTAAAGAGATAAAACAGTTTTCCAACAAATAAAGCTACAATGTTTTAACAGCATAGACATAAAATACAAACCTATATTGTAACGCTGTGGGTACAGTAGGCTGACATTAAACCTTAAAAATATATACTTTATGTGCAGCAGTATTGACAACATAATCCAAAAACTAATACCCAGTGTTTCAGTTGTAATGAAGGCTAGATGATGAACTGTTGTAAGATATTTTCTCATGATCATGAGGAAGTGATTTCATGATCTCAATAAATCAAACGTGTTTTCTTTTTCAACTCTTATTATTTCATGATCTGTTATCTAATTATTTCATGATCACAGCAAAACAAAATGTGTTATTATAATGCATGCACGTCCTAAACCAGGGTTTATTATGAAAATATTTTAAAAACTGTTTAACTGATGTCACCCGATGAGCTCCATAGAGATAAAAGCAGTAAATCAGGAAATAAAATCCACTACATGAGATTGTAAATGCAGCCTTTGACTGTCAGGGAGTTTCACATGCAATATGTTTTACTTGTGCGTTCCCATCTGTGTATGTGTTTATGTGTGTGTGTGTGTGTGTTTGCTGTCAGAGTTTGTGTTTGGGAACAAAAGGTCACCTCCCTTGACGTTACCCATGGAAATATGCAGCATGTCGAGGAGCAGAGTGACCCAAGAAAGTTTCACATAGCCAACGTGCAGTTCCACTGACACGCCATGTCACTGCTGTCAGAAAGAAACCACGCAACTGCAGTTTGTTTTCCCCCTATTTCTAACATCGGTTAAACGTGTTTGTGCTCCTTCGTGTGTGCAGCTGAGTTTTTTGGATCCCAGAGCCTTCAGACCTGGTGAGAAGCCAGCTGGTGTGATCACTGGATGGACATCTGGGGAGAAAAGAAGTTTCCTTTGCTTCAGTCCTGAAAAACAGACTGACTGCAGATATGACGTTTCACACAGCAGCAGAAATATTCCCCGTCCTCTCTGGAGGAGTTTGTTGTGTGGCAAGCTGTTGCTGGGTGTTGTCGCATTAACACACTGCTGCTGTCAGAGAGTTGTGCAACAGGACAGACAGACAGAAGGAAAACAGCATGACTATTAGAGCTACTATTGACTATTGATTGAACCCCAACACTTCTTTGTTAGCGACCAAATTGGAGACTGTCCTCCCCTGAAAAACAAACCACGTTTGTTCAAGCAGCAATTGCGAGTTAAATTTATATATTTTTTTGGCATTTTAGGCATTTATTTGTGACAGGGAAGCTTATAAATGAAAGGGGAAAGAGAGCGGGAACGACACACAGCAAAGGGCTGCAGGTCAGAATCGAACCCGCGGTCGCTGCGTCGAGGACTGGTCCTCTGTATATGGGTGCGCGCTCTACCAGGTGTGCTACCCAATCGGCCATTGCGAGTGATATTTACATTTATAGTGGGGGTGCCCTCTAGTGGCCGTAGTAATTATGACGGGAGCAAAGCAGCCAGTAAAGGCCCTGACACACCAACCAGACGGGCCGACCGTCGGCAGAAAAGGCAGTCGGACTGATCAGTCGGGTCCCCGAGGTCCAAAAAATGCCTCAGAACACATTGAGCCGACTGCCCTGTCTCCGACTGAACATGTTGGGTCGGCCCAAATGAAGTCCGAGGGCTCCTCGGACGGCCGACGACATGGGACACACCGAACAGACTCGAGTCACCAACATCGCCAGACGGTCCGACGGCCGATTATCAGGCTGGTGTGTCTCCTCTCTAAGGTGACAAAGTATAAAAGCACCAAATTTCTGTGTAAGGAGGGAGGTTGGGGTGGTGGGTGGGTCAACAAACAGGACTTTCAACCAGTAGACAGGGGTTCGTGCCCTGTTTACAAATAAAAGTAGACGTCAAGTTTTTTTTAAACTTTATGTAACAAACAAAGCTACATCATGTTCCGTGTCACGTGCGTAACCGGAAGTGAAGTAGCGTCTGATTTAAAACCAAACCACGACCTTTCTCTAAACTTAAACAAGTAATTTTGGTGCCTAAACATAACCAAACTTTGGCCGCTGTGAACGTTTGCAACTTATTTAAAACTGCAACTGTTACGTTTAGATATGAGGATGGAAAATGCTCCTGGTGGTCATATTAAAAGGTAGTAATAAACTACCTATATTGTCCTATGGTTTGGAGGACTTGTTGCCAAAATATGTCTGTAGCATTGAGTATCAAAAACTATAAAGTACTGAAAGTTGTAATTAAATATCTGATCAGATTTGTCATCTTGTTTACTTATTCTCTGATCAGATTCTGATTGAGATTTATTTAGTCAAAGTTATTGTGTTAAAAATCTGAATGTGATCAGTTACCACAGAGATGCACAGTCAATCAAACACCCACACAATCCTGACAAAGGAGCTTGTTGTTAAGATCTAATTAATTACTCAAGACTGTTGTCCATAACATATTTATTTTAAGATGCCCACAACTTCCTAATCATTTCCCAGGATGTCTCCTGGAAACAAATATGTAATCTGATACTAAAGGCAAAATATTGGTAAATTTGGACACATCTAATTTGAATAAATTATAATTAACTGCTACTTTAACTTAGATAATAGTAAATGAACAATGAATGATTATTTAGAACTGTTCTCTCAAGTCCATTATTATCATCATAATTAATACCAAATTACAAAGTTCTGTGGAGGAAACATACTAGAAAATTAAAGTGTCCTAGACAAGATACACATGCAGCAATAGATACCACACAAATATGCCACAATTAAACAGAAATGTGATTATAAAACCATGAATAAAATGTCCACCTTCTCTTGGAAACAACCTAAATTTCACCTTTAAACAACCCAAGAGCCGTCAAAACCATACAAATATATAAAAGCAATCTAAAACAATGACTTAATGACACAAACACATCAAGACTCTAAAGGAGTACAGCACAGCCTCTGCAGGTTACAGACCCTTATAAAAAGCATTACTGAGTTTTTGATGTTTCTTTTGTTTTTCAGTAAGCAGGACTTGACAGACAGCAGTGGAGAATATGTGAAGGTAAGCTTTCTTTTTACATGACTTTAAATCTATTTTAATCCAACACTCTTATCCTCTTTATGTGCGTTCCTTTTTTAGCTGTGATACTGCTTTCCTCTTTTCTGATTTTCTCTTCCTCATTGGACAAAACACTTTCTGTTCCCAGCCACGGCACCATTTTCAGTGAAGGTTAAATTAAAACTGGGCTGCTGTGATCCTCTACACACGGCACTCAGGCTCTAATTCAATCAGGATGGGTGACAGAAAAGACTTGGGGAATGCGGCCCTATGCGGTGAAATACTTTGAAGCTGCTGCGGTTGCTGCTGGTAACCGCGGTGGCCTCGATTCGGCCGGCAGCTCTGCCTGGAAAAGGTGGACACAGAGAGCGAGAGAATTTCCAGTTCATTGACTTATAATTGGATACTTGACAAACACACTTGTCTGAAAGGGACAAGCTGGCAATGAATGATAATGGCAATGAAATTAAAGCTATTCTTTAGGGGCTTCCAGGTCACACACACACACACACACACACACACGCACACACACACACACACACACACACACATACACACACAGACGTTTGTTTCACTATCTTTGTGGGGACCCGTCATTGACATAATGCATTCCCTATCCCCTTACCCTAACCTTAACCATCACCACTAAATGCCTAACCTTAACCCTTACCCTCACCCTAACCATAATCTAATTCTAACCCTAATCCTAAAACCAAGTCTTAACCCTCAAACAGCCCTTTAACCTTGTGGGGTCCAGCATTTTGTGCAGACCCCACAAGTATACTGTATTCCCCGGTTTTTGGACCCCACGAATATAGTAAAACAAGCACACACATACACAAATACAGACACACACACACATACACACACACACACACACACACACACACACACACACACACACACACACACACACACACACACACACACACACACACAATATGTTGTTTTGAAGTGGTCAAGGCCCGGTGCTCAACCCTTGATTCACAGTCCAGTGAAACAAACCATTCTGTCAAAAAGCGAGGGGTGGGAGGCGTCAGGGAGTAGAAAAACAACATGTCACCTATAAAGAAGTGTAATAACAGTAACTAACTGTGTGTGTTTGTGTGTGTATGTGTGTGTGTGTCCCAAAACAAAAGCATTCCCAGCCCGTCGTGGGTGTAAACTCTTGATATACAGTATCTTCTAAGACAAAGCGCCACTGAGTGATGACCCCCATCGCACAATGATGTTGCCACGGCGACAAGGCCAAGACTCCAGCCTGGGTCTGGGTCTCGGGCCCCTGGTGTCGCCAGTGTGGGAATGCCAGAGCTGTCCGTCTCACACACACACACACACACACACACACACACACACACACACACACACACACACACACACACACACACACACACACACACACATACACACATTTCAAGCAGCTTTTTGAAGGAGTCTGGTTTGCTTTTCAAGATGCAGGAGCAGCAGATATGCAGCAGACAGTAGACATCTGTGTTTGTCTGGACTTCAACCCAAAGCCAGATACATGCCTAATGAATCTAAACTCATTTTTGTGTTTTTTTGTTGGGTCTTTGCATCTGATTGTGTGCCTGTGATGCCATTCAAGTTCTCCAAAGACAAGTTCTGGTTGGAGCCACCGTCGGAGAAACTGAAGAAGCAGCTGGAGGAGGAGCTGAAGCTGAGCGGCAGCAACCTGATGAGCCACGCCTGGTACCACGGACCGATCCCCTGGGAGGTCTGTCTCAAACACACACTTAGTTTGTCACATTGCATTGGCTGGAGGCTTACCTTTAAGGGATAGCTTGTATTTTTTTTAAACGTGGTTGTATGAGGTACTTACACAATACTCAGTGTATTACCAGTAACAACAGTAGAAGAACAGTCAATGATCAGCATGTCCCCTGTTTGTAGAAGCAGACAGGAGTGTTATTGCTTCTCCAAACTAGGGGCGTGCCAGGTAATACACTGAATATGGATAAGTACCTCATTCAGCCCCGCTTCAAAATATACTAACTATCTCTTTAACCATAACCATAACCACTACATGCCTAACCCTTAACCCATAGCCTTATCTAAACCAAAAATTCTCAATTTAAAATTTTAGGTGTTTTGCCATGTGAGGACCTATTTTCTTTTTTCGCGAAATGGGACATGAGTCCTCATAGTTATCAGATTTACTGTATGTCCCCACATTGTAATACACACGCACACATGCACGCGCGCACACACACACACACACACACACACACACAGACACACCAGGCTTTTCTTGCCTTCTTGTTGTAAATGTTGTAGCTTTTAATCTAGAAAGCCACTAATACACCCAAAAAGTCACTCGTTTTTGTTTTAAGTTAGGAACAAAGTACAAAGTCGGCATCTTCTTTCAATCTTCCCCCCGTTGAAGGGGTTTGTTTGGCCATTTAGGTAATTTATCACCTGAATGATTTGTTTCTTGCTTTTGCTAAGAAGTGCTTAATGAAAGCAGATATTTTGACAACAGGATCCAAAATAAAACTGGCTAATAGGACCTTGTATGTTTTACATACAAATTATTTAGAGTGGATTTTTCCTTTAAAATCTCAGGAATCAGAGTCATGCAGTGGTTAAACCACAAGATGGAACTCTGCTCAAACACCAGTTTAACTGATTCAAAATTAAAAGGCAAAATCTTGTTCAGTAAATCCAAATTAAAAAAATATGTAATAAAAAGAAGGGATCCCTCTAAGCAGCTGTGTTAATACCATAGTCATTATTTAGACAAATAGAGGGAATGATTGAATATAGTATTCTGCGAGACCTGATTGATCGGCTTTTCTGTTTGAGAATCTCAGATATCAGAAAGGTGTCCTGGATATTAAAATAGAACAGCATTAAGAAGAACATATACAGTAGTAATTCTTTTGTAGGTAGGTGTTTAGATGTTGACACCTTATCTTACCTGCCTTTCCTTTCTGGGTTGATCCAACCATCTTTGTTGGCTCACAGCCCAGTCTCATGGCAGTTCGTGAAATGGTCACGTTACTGATTCTATTGATTAATGTTGTTATGTGTTTTCGTGTGGTGAGCACGAATTTTAAAGTAATATATTTCAATGGGAAGCATATTTCGTGATTACAGAACGATTACAGTAGCAAGTAGTATTGATAATCCGCGCAGGGAGGTTGGTCGGGGTGGTAGATGGGTCAAACAACACAGGACTTTCACCCCGTAGACCGGGGATCGCGTCCTGCATGTTGCAGTTCCTTTCCCCGTTATTCTCTTCCTAACCACAACCGTCCCGTTGTTGTGGCCGGCGTTTCATGTCCCCGTTGTTGCATGCCACAGAGATCGTGTCCCTGCGCCTGGGGATCGCGTCCCGCGTGTGACGGTCTGTCCCGTTGTTGTCACCGGCGTGTGGCGTTTCATTTCCAAGTTGTTGTGTCCCCCAGAGCAGCCCAGTGTCATGGCAGTTTGTGAAATGGTCACGTTTGAAAATCGTGACCTGTACACGAAATAAACGAGAAAATCGTGACCTGTACACAAATCAATAAATCTAAATAACGTTACCATTTCACGAAATGGCGTGAGACCGGGTTGTGGCTCAGCACTCAGGGTGGAGGGTTGACACATTAGGACTCTTCTTTATTTGAAGAAATGCATAATTTCCTCCGTGTCAGGAAAGAGCACCAGTTGAAAAATCTTTCATAATCTGAAAAGCAATTATTTCCTATGAATTCCCTTTTTATTGTATAAATCTGAATTAGAAACAGATTTACGTGTCCTTCCAAATTAGACTATTTTAATTGAAAATAAATATGTTTTTGTTGTAGTGGTAGATTATAAGCATTGACTGAGTTTGTCTAGTAAAGAAAGCAACCAAAACATAATCCAAAAGTTTTTCCACTAACCTCAAATTAAACCTCTCCTTTACCTACAAAAAATGAACTAACACTGAAAATGGTTGTGACAGCGTTTTTATTCCAATAGACAAATACAATATAATGTTGCCAAAAGTCAGGCCATCACACTGAGCCAATATGTTGTTCGAACTTCTATATGTATTTACATAATATTAATCAACATTAATTTATGATTTACATGTCCCCTTAGGTGTCAGAGAGTCTGGTCGTAAATCCCGGTGAATTCCTCGTCAGAGACTCTCAGTCAAGCCAGGGCGACTTTGTCCTTACCAGCCACTGGGAGCAGAAAACACTTCACTTTGTCATCAGGAAGACGGTGGTTCAGTCCGGTGAGACATACACTCGGGTCCAGTACAGCCTGGAGGGCGAGGCCTTCGACTCTTTACCAGCTCTTGTTCATTTCTACATGGGGAGCAAGGCGGCTCTGACCCGGTGGAGCAACGCTCAGATTCACCGGCCTGTGAACAGGACGCTGCCTCTCAGTTACCTGGAGACATCTTTCTGCACCGCCGTTAGCCCAGCGTCCTGTCACAAAGGGCTAAAAAATGGCAGCGTGAGCAGAGATGAGAGTGTCTGTCCCAGAAGGTAAGGTTTCACTGAGAATATACAAAAAATTCCAATTTCCATTTGTTTTGTGTTATTCAGAGGAGCACAAACTACGAGAAATACGTTTTTTAGTAACACAGAGTGGGGTCACAGGAGATTTCTAATGTATTTATATTTACTTGATATTTATTGACATTTTTCCTTTATTAGAAAGTTCACTGTAGAGAGTGACAGGAAAGGATTTCAGAAAGAATAAGACAGATGTTGCCATTAAGTTGTTTTTATCTTCGACCACTAGGCCACACTGTTTTTACTGAAAGAGAAAATAACGAAAAGAAAAGAAAATAACGAAAAGAAAAGAAAATGACGAAAAGAAATGAAAATGCTTAATAGTCCAACCCCCCAAAATATACAATTTTCTAATTATATAAAACAGAGAAAAGCAACAAATCCTCCTAACTTTGGAGTGTTATTTAGCCTGACAAGCCAGTATGATATGGTTGGTATGCACAGATTCCTTAGGTCTTCTAATCATATAAGACTTATACCTTCAGCTTTAAAACTAAGCCCTCTTCGCCTCTTAAATACAGTAATGTTGGCCGAGATCAAAAATATTTGTCACAGTTAGGGGGGCCAGAGGGGGGTCCAGGCTTAATATTGAAGGGGCACTGGCCCCCCTCTAGAACCGTCATAGTTCAAATCTTTCCATAGTTGCATTGTTCCATTTGTTGCATGAGTCTTTAATTAGTGCATGTTTCAGTCAATTACCCTAATGCGGATATATTTAAGAGAATATAACAAGATTATATAATTAATCCAGCACCAGAGCACTGCTTGGAATCAAACTGAGGGCATTGAGGTTACAAACACCCCCAACATGCTGTTTTTGTATTTTGTATTTTTCTGGCTGGTGGAGTGGAGGTCTAAAATAGACAGCTTTTATTGCATCTTCTCCTATTCAATATGCTGTCTTTTTCACCATGGTCAAGTAGAAACTTGCAAGATTTCAGCTTTTTTTCTCCGGGCATTTTCACTCAGGTATTTCTATGCACAAATTGTAAATAAGCACTGAAACAGATGGATGGAAACATGCCTAATATAATCAACCATCATGCAATGATAGAAGGCTTTTTTATGGACTGTCTGACTGATGACTTTCATCAAGTCTGCATGTAAAAAAGAAAATGAAAATAAAAATTAAACTTACACTTACTTAAAAGTATAGCAAGAATTAAGTATAAAGAATTAATTTCCTTCGTGTGACTGTACTCCCTAATTGAACTTAGTTTGGGAAAATGCATAATGTATGTGTCTTAGCTTCTTTTTGAATAAAGGCTGATAAGTTGTATTCATTCCAAGTGCCACTCTTCTGTGAGAAAACTGTATTTAGCAGCAACATGAAACACAGACATACCTCCCTTTTTATATAATTTTCTTAGTCTGAGAAGGTAAACAAATTCAAAATAAGATACTGTTTTCTGTATGGTCATCTGTCTCTTTCTCTGTCTCCATGAAGTCCTTCCTTTCTGCACCACAGGGAGGCAGATGTACACAGGGAGCAGGAGGACCGGCCTCTGATGACTGCTGGAGAATCCTCTCTCTCTACTCTGTACAACAGTGAGTTTAATACTAAACTCTTTCTCCTCTTTGTTTTGATGCTCTGTCCTACATGTGAACCCTTAAAATAGTTAAATCATTAACCCTCCTGTTATGTTTATGTGCCAGTAACAGCAGAAATGCTCCTTAGTCAATGTGTCCTGGTGCATGTTTACTGTAATCATCCAAAAGTTGGACTGAAATCTTTCTTTCTCACAAACACACAAATCACTGGTTGCTGAACAGGTGGTTGGATTATAGTCAAGTGTTTTGGATGTTTTGATTCTACCTTTGTTAAATAGAGCTTGACTGACTCAATGACTGATGATTTTAGTTAATCAATAATCACAGTTGTTCCGTTGTACGTATTTGTTGGGTGATAAGTAACAAGATACAGCAGTACATAAATGTCAAAAATATATAATAATATAATAACATAATGTTCATAACAATGATGTGCTCACAGGGTTACAAAGTGTTTCACAAATACATACAAATACAAATGTATACAAATACAAAATAATACACCTCCCCCCAATAATAATAAATCACATCAAATTACACATCAAATATACAAAAAAGACAAGTTATTACTACAAAGCAAGTTTAGAAAAACAAGTTATTCAGTTACAATCTAAAAGAAATTTCCCCTTTTACTTAAAATCAAGTCAAATTAATTATAAGGATTTGTATTGAAAGTAAACTTTATTTATGTTCAGAAATTAACAAAAACCACTTGTGATTGGATTTCACCAACCAAATCTTAAAACTTAAAATAAAAACTTTAAAACTTTAAAAAGGGTAAATTTGACCTGTACCATCACAGGAGCATTAATGACCAATATCACTGTAAACTAATTCCCCAGAGCTAACTGGATGCAGGAGTCAAATTCAAATTCAAAATGTGCCATTTTTCCCAAGTCAATTGATTTGAGAGTTTTGTTAGGTTTACTTATGTGCCGCATACCACATAACAGCAACATCCATGGTTTGATTTTGGCTGGGGACCTTTGTTGCACCTTTGTTATTAAACCTCTCTGTCTCAAGGTTTCCTTTGTCTCTACACGGCTCTCAGCTCTCAAATATAGGCCACTTGCCAAAAATGCTCTTAAAAAACACTACTGAGATGTAAAACAATAAAGTAATATAAGAAATAAACAGAAACTTCAAACACAATGGCATTGTCCTGCAAGTGCTATCTGTTTACAATTACCCAAAACTAATTCAGCTATATAAGTAGTGTAAGAAAATACCAATAAGCTGCTAGCCTTTGGTAGTTGGTAATAACACATGCTTCAAGGAACAGAACAGCAATGTAATGTCACCATTTATTTATTTTTATATATATATATATATATATATATATATATATAACATGACAACAACACATCACTAAAATACAGTAGTAATATTGAATCTTCACCCAGCCCTATAGACAATCACAAGATTCATGTCCCAGTTTTTTTTAATCAAATTTCTTCTATTTCATTTCAAGAAAAAAAAAAAAGGGAATCCTTCAAAACATTCCTGGATATGGGCTAAAACTATT
Organism: Zingel zingel; assembly: GCA_023566125.1. NCBI lineage: Eukaryota > Metazoa > Chordata > Actinopteri > Perciformes > Percidae > Zingel > Zingel zingel. The sequence goes on along the minus strand of CM042314.1, from coordinate 6,998,914 downwards.
AACTTGACTCAAGGTGTAACTTTTCATAAAACTGCATTGCCAATTATCTAAAGACTTTAGAAATCTTTCTTTCTCACAAACACACAAATCACTGGTTGCTTAACAGGTGGTTGGATTATAGTCAAATGTTTTGGATGTTTTGATTCTACCTTTGTTAAATAGAGCTTGACTGACTCAATGACTGATGATTTTAGTTAATCAATAATCACAGTTGTTCCGTTGTACGTATTTGTCGGGTGATAAGTAACAAGATACAGCAGTACAGAAATGTCAAAATATATAATAATATAATAACATAGTGTTCATAACAATGATGTGCTCACAGGGTTACAAAGTGCTTCACAAACACATACAAATGTATACAAATACAAAATAATATACTTCCCCAAATAACACATCAAATAAATCACATCAAATTACACATCAAATATACAAAAAAAGTTATTACTACAAAGCAAGTTTATAAAAACAAGTTATTCAGTTACAATCTAAAAGAAATCAGTAAGGTTGCAAGATTAATTTAAACAGGAAGACTGTCCTAGCCATGGGCCGGTTACCGTTTTCAAGGCATACCGCGGTTTGAAAAAGTCATGGTTTCAAAACCACTAACATTTTCTGTTTTTAATGAGTAATCAAGGAGCGAAACTGCAGTTTAGTAATCATTCTCCATGCCAGTGTGCAGTGTGTTTAAAAATAAAAAAACATTGTGTTCAAATTATACATTTTAAAGCTGTAATTGCAATACTGCAATACCGGTAACCGTGATATTTTTGCTGAAGTTTATACTGTCAAAATCGTATACCGACCCATGCCTAGACTGTTCCAGAGTTTTAGGGCTCTAACAGCAAAAGCACAATCTCCTTAATTTTAGGTCTTGATCGGGGGACTGTTAGCAGAGCTTTGTTGTTTTGTTGTACGATCTGAGAGTGCATGCAGTTAGATAGGGGCATACAAGTTCACAGATGTACAGTAAGCTGGGGCTAGACCATGTTGTGCTAAAAATTTGTAATAATTAAAACCTTAAAATCAATCCTAAAGTTAACTAAAAGCCCATACAGGGAGGCTAAAATGGGGGTTACGTGATCTCTTTTGTCTGATCTAGTTAACAGCCTGGCTGCAGCATTTTGTATAATTTGAATGGGTGACAATGCTTTATTGTTTAGGCAGGGATAAAGTGAAATACAATAGTATTTTTCTTCAGGAAATAAATGCATGAATAATTGTCTTTGAGTCAGAGAATGATAGAAATGATCTATGAATTTGTTTAGCCTGCTTCAAGAAACAGAACAGTACTTTAAATATGTCACCATTTATTTTATATACCCTTTATTTAACAAAGAATACCCATGATTAATCACTTACACAAAATGTTCTAGTCATTGTACCTTAATGGCCTTACAGTAAACAAAGAAGTCTTTCATTATATATTTGCAAACTGGTGGCACATGATAATGCATTTATGAAATCCTTAAATGTATGCAAAAGTAAAGTTTTGCATATTTCTTTGGAGTTTTTATTTACAGCATGCTCACAATGATTATTTGGAAAACAAATTTGTGAAATAATAACATGACATCATCATATTATTACTAAAGTCATACGTAATATTGAATAATGGCCCAGCCCTAGTCATAGAGATCTTATTTCATTGCATTCAAATAAGTGCAGTAGTTTATGAGAATAAAAAGAACCCCTACGAACAGAACAGAAACATGACCTCTTTATAATTTACCAGAGTAGGAATGTTGTAACCTGCTCAGTATACTAATTTTACAATCACTTATTTTACAATAAATCAGGATCCAAAGAATGTGACACCAGTATCCCGCTGCGCATTGATCATTCTTTTTTTACTTTGTTTTTATAAAACAATTTTCCCAAAAGAAACTTTACTGCAGAAACAAAAACAGTAAATACTAGCAAAATAACTGCCAGCAAAAACACCACCACGTCAATTGAGTAGAACTGGATTGTTGACATCTTGTAAGACTCCGTCCTTAGATGTGCTGCTCCTTTGTGCCTCATGACAAACTCAATCCAGAACATGGCCCGGTCCAGTGGTTTCATGGGCTGGTCTCTCTGCAGGTTGGAGAGCGCCTTCATCTTCTCTCTGTAGCTTGGGTCATAGAGTACCTCCTTCAGTGCCTCCAGGAAGTTATCTTTGTTCACAGTTGCAATGTCCAGGTTTTTGGCCACACCTCTTACTTTCATCCTGAAGAAGTTGTCATGCTGGTCGAACATGAGGGGAAGGCCGACCAGGGGGACACCGTGGTAGATGGCCTCCTGTATTCCATTGGTGCCTCCGTGGGCCACAAACACTCTGGTCTTGGGGTGACCCAGGAGGTCGTTTTGAGGCAGCCAGTCCAAGAGTAAGGTGTTGTTGCCGAGGGTGGATGGCCTTTTGCCTTTGTGCCTCCAGATCACCTTTTGAGGAAGTTGGGCGAAAGCAGCTGCAATGTCCTCAGTTATGTCATCAGGAAGTTTTGCTACCAGGGTTCCCAATGTCATAATGATGACCCCATGTTCACCAGAGCTCTGGACAAAGTCCTCTAGTTCTTTAGACAGTGGCTTGGAGGGTTTGCACTGAAATCCTGACATGTAGATGATGTTTGGCATTGTGGGACGTGGAAACTCAAAGGTAAAATCATTCCTCATCAGCCAGATGTCTGCTGCCAGAAACAGCTCTATGTAATGTACATCATTTCCAAAGTAATGATGTACAAATGGTTTGTAATTTGGGTCTATGACATACCAAATTTGAAACAGTGTGAAGACATAGCAAAGTAAGTTTTTGACCCGCTGGAGAAATGTCATCTTGTCAGTCAGCTGAGACATTGGTATTGGGACATATGCCAGTGGAGAAGGAGCAATTATCTGATGTCCCTCACCATGAACAGTCCACCTCACATTTAAGACAAGTGGAAGCCCCAAACGGTGAGCCAGAAGCACCCCTGCACCAATCACAGGGTCTGTTAGAACCAAATCATATTTGGCATCATGCAGGCTCTGCATCAGCTTTTTATTCTCAAATATCTCCCGCATCATCTGAATCACCTGCTTATGCAACTGATAGAACTGTGTCAACAATTCAAACTCCAACGATAAACGAGTCCAAAGTGAAGCACCTTCCCGCTGCATGTTCATCAAGGTGATTGCAAATGACCCAAAGTGTTCTTCAGCAAAACCAACAGAGGAATTTATAATGATGGACTTGTAGTGAGGAGACTCTGGCTTGATGTACCAGCTGTCTGATGGCTGCATCACTGTGATTTCATGGCCTCTGGAGTCAAGCTCCTCAACGAGGGTTTTCATGTTAAGCCAGTGGCTTCCATCAAAGGGAAACACCAAGACTTTCCCTCCATTTGTCAAGGGTGAAGAACAGAGTAGCACTGCAAGTCCCACCAAGGTCACTCGGTACATTTCTGAAAGAGATTCTGACAAGAGATGCAACAATGTTAGATCTGTCTCTTTAAACAAGGCTTTACAGTTCTTGAGTTCAAGAATATGTGTCAATCTAACAAACAACTGAACATAAAGAACTGACAAATAGAGAACTGAGGTGTCTAATTTCAGCTATCTCATAGTTTTAGAAAGGTTTGTGCCTATGAACATCTCTTTTAGGCATGGGCCGGTATACGATTCTGACGGTCTGATAACCTTCAGCAAAAAATATCAGTTTCACGGTATTGCAGTATTGCAATTACAGCTTTTTTAAATTATGTTTTATTGATTTTTGAACACGGTTAATACAAAAGGAGGAGAGAAGAAAAATAAAAAATAAAAACCATGATACTCCCACCCACCACCCTCTTACCCACAGGGTTACAAACGTACCTCCATTCCACAGACATCACTGTACCAATTATTATAAACAATAAGTAAGACAAACGAACGCAATATATGTATATAACACAGAGAAAGGAGAAGAAGAAAAAATAAATAAATAAATAGGTAAATGGATTAAAAAGTAATAAATAAGTAAATGGTAAATAATATGGGGGGACACTCTTTTGCTATAGTACAATTGGTATGGTATCTACTCTACTCTTCATCAAGGGGATCTTGGAGAGAGTCAAAAAAGGGCTTCCATATATTACTAAATGTTTGGGAAGATCTTTTAAGTGTATATTTATTTTTTCTAGTTGTAAAAAGTGCATCACATTCTTCACCCAATGAGCAAAGGATGGGGGGGGACTGCTGCTTCCACTTCAAAAGGATTAAACGTCTAGCCATGAGTGTAGTGAATGCTATCACCGCATCCGCATTATCCGGTAGCTGAGCCTGAGATTTTCCTGGTGCTACGCCAAAAAGGGCACAAACTAGGTCGGGGTCTAGTTGTGTTTTAAACATTTCATTGAAAGAATTAAAAATACCCATCCAGAATGAATTAAGACTTGGGCGCGACCAGAGCATATGTATTAGGTCTGCTGGTTGGCCTCCGCACCGAGGGCAACAGGGATCATGGGTTGGGTATATCCTCGCCAGTCTGGCATTAGTAGAAGTAAGCCCTATGCACAACCTTCAGCTGTATTAAGCCATGTTTAGCCGATGTGGAAGAAGTGTGTATCAGGTCCAAAATGGAGTCCCATTGATTATCTGTTAGAACTACTCCAAGATCGGAGTCCCAGGCTTCTTTTAAGTGATTAGTAGGGTGTGGGCTGATATTGGTGATGAGATCATAAATCCGCGAGTTTATCTGGGAAAGAACCAAATGTCTTTTTTGTAAAGCTCCTGACCTGCAAATAGCGGAAGAAATTGTTCTTAGGTAAGTCATAAAGTTCAGATAATTGGGAGAAACTTGCAAACGTACCTTCTATGTATAAATTACGAATTGCTCTAATCCCTTTGTTGAACCATAGCGAGAATGCAGGATCTGTGCAGGAGGGAGGAAACGTGATTAGACCTCATAGGGGATAAGATAGAGGGTCCTTGCAGCCCAAAGTGTTTCCTAAATTGAACCCATATGCATATTGAGTGGTTAACTATGATATTTGAGCTCAAGTTCTTGCTAAGAAGGGGCAGAGTTGCACAGACCACTGAACGCAGATTGTCTCGTCATGATGAAAACTCCAATTGCACCCAATCAGTCTTTTCAGCGATTGGTTTGTCTTCAAACCAGTGGAGTAGTTTCTGGACGTTGCATGACCAGTAATAAAAAAGAAAGTTAGGCAAAGCCAGGCCTCCTGAGTGTTTCAACCTCTGAAGCTGGGTCTTGCCAATTCGACTAGGTTTGTTCCCCCATATGAAAGGTAGGAAAGTTCCATCAAGTGTTTTGAAAAATGATTTTTTTATGAGGAATGGGATGTTTTGAAAAAGATATAGAAACTTTGGCAATACCACCATTTTAATCAAATTAACACGCCCCACCAAGGACAGTGGTAAAGAAGCCCAGCGATTCATATCCTGTTTACACAGATGCAGGAGTGCAGTGAAATTTTTTGAGAAGGTCAACGGGAGCGAACGGGTAATCTCAATCCCCAGATATTTAAAACCATCTATGGCCCTCTTAATGGGGAAGATGCTGGTGGGAAGGGCTATCGCTTCATGGTTTAGAGGAAAAAGCTCGCTCTTTTGCAAATTTAGCTTATACCCCGAAACACTGCCAAATTGGCTTAAAATATTCAAAATGTAGGGGAGTGATTGAGCTGGATTAGAAACGTATAATAACAAATCGTCCGCATAGAGAGAGACCATGAATTCCTGTCCAGCGCGACGAATGCCTCTAAAATCCCTTCAATCGCTAGGGCAAACAGGAGGGGGGAGAGCGGACACCCCTGCCTTGTCCCCCTGCCTAGGGGGAAGTAGTCAGATCTGGTACCATTAGAGATCACAGCTGCAAGGGGGGAGGAGTAGAGCAATTTGATCCATGCTATGAACTCTTCTTTAAAGCCAAATATTCGGAGGGTGCAGAATAAATACTTCCACTCGACTCGGTCGAAGGCCTTCTCCGCATCAAGTGAAACAACTACTTCAGGGCACTTCGACGGGGACGAGTGGATAATACTGAATAATTTCCATAGATTTGAGTAAGAGTGTTGGCCCTGAATAAAGCCTGTTTGGTCAGGCGAGACAATATTTGGAATCACGCTCCCCAGGCATTTGGCTAGTACCTTAGACAATACTTTAAAGTCTACATTTAGCAAAGAAATGGGACGGTATGACGTACATAGCAGCGGGTCCTTATCCTTTTTTGCCAGCAAAGATATCGACGCCTGTCTTAAGGTCACAGGGAGGATGCCTGTGGTAAGTGCTTCTTTAAACATTGCTTGAAGGGTTGGTGCCAAATGAGAGGAACATTTTTTATAAAATTCAATTGTAAAACCATCTGGGCCTGGCGATTTGTTATTCTGCATGGATTTAATAGCTGCAACAATTTCTGGGACTGTGATATCTGCGGCCAACTTAGAGTTTTGTTCCTCAGGGACAGTGGGCAGTTTTAGACCTTTAAAAAAAATATGTGAGGGGTCAAGGTCTTCGTTACACTCGGATGTGTAAAGGTTTGAGTAAAACTGCAAAAAAGCCTTGTTTATGTCATTGTGGCCTGTCAATACTTCACCCGAGTGTGATTGAATCTTGATAATGGAGCGGTTGGCAGCAGTTTGGCGTGCCTGTAGAGCCAGTAGTTTGCCGGTTTTATCTCCGAACTCATAGACGTTGTGCCTGGACATCAAGATGAGACGTGTTGCATCGTCTGTGGACAAGAGATTGAATTCGGTTTGTAGCCTCAACCGTTCCTTGTAGAGGTCTGGGGTTGGAGAATGAGCATATTTTGAGTCTATATCTAAAATCTGAGGAGAGATCTAATTTTGAATGTTTTTCTTTTTTAATAGTGGAAGAGTAAGCTATTATGTGGCCTCGAAGCTACGCTTTAAGTGTCTCCCATAGTGTAGCATAAGAAATATCTGGGGATGTATTTGTCACTAAAAAAAATTGTATTTGGGCTGAGATGAGCTCTATGAATTTATCATCCGACAACAGAAGAGGGTTAAGTCTCCATGTTCTATTTAATGGGGGCGGTTTGGGAGGTCTACCTCAAATAGAAAGGCACTGTGGTCGGATATAACAATGCTATTATAGCAGCAGAGTCTCACCTTAGGCAACAATCTATTATCCAGTAGGAAGTAATCAATCCGGGTATAGGTGTGGTGTACATGGGAGAAAAAGGAGTAAGCTCTAGTGTGACGGAACTTAAATCTCCAAACATCTGAGAGCCCACACTTAATCATGAAGTCATGCACTGTCCCAGCTGCTCTAGTAAGATGCTGGGGGGTGGATGAAGACCTATCCATGGTGACATCCAGTACTAGGTTGAAGTCACCTCCCACTATAAGTAACCCACTGTCCAATTTGGGTATGGCCAAAAATAACTTTTCAAAAAATTGACTGTCATCGCAGTTAGGGGCATACACATTCACCAAAATTACAAGGTTGGCGAAGAGTTCTCCAACAACAATAATATATCGCCCATTAGGGTCACCAATCACCTCCTGCGACTGAAAGGGGATTGCTTTGTTTATTAATATAGCCGTTCCTCATAGGCCGCAAATGATAGACCTGGCCAACCCAGTTTCGCCTGAGACTGGTGATGTTAGCAGTACAAAGGTGGGTTTCGCCATGTCCACCTTAAGTTGTTGCAAATTAGATAGAACCCTTTGTCTTTTGACCGTATTGTTCACCCCTTTGACATTCCATGATATAAATTTAGTGGGATTATCAATCACCCTTTTGGGCTGACCTGCCATGAAAGTCTAGAAAGAAGAAAGAAATGGAGAGCACATTTGGTAACCATGAGCCTGTGGTCCATTTGTATATAACAGAGCAGATAACAGGTGTGTTGAGTGAATGAGGAGAGGGGAGGAAAAAAAAATAAATAAAAAAGATACAAAAAATAAAAAATTCATAATTGGCAAGTTAAACCCTGAATCCTATCCCTTGTTTCTTTGCCATACACTTAGTGCTTAAGCTTACTCTGCACTTTGAACTCTGTCTTATGAGGATAAAAAAAAATAAAATAAAATAAAGTTATAAGTATATACACATATACACACGGTGCATACATATACACGCATAGATAAAAAGAAGTCTGAAAACATAATACTTGGCGAGCTGCGCCCCCACTTTATCTAGGTTGTTATAGCCACCTATCTATTTACACGTAAAACCTGTATATATTCATTAGACTTAAACAAGGCTAGAGTAGTAGTAATAATAACTATTATAACAACCTTAACAGTAACAACAACCGTTGTGAAATTATCTGTAGACATCTGACAGTCAAGTTAACCAGACAGCCACACTCACCGGATAGTTATATATAACCCGGGAAACATAACGTTAGTGCCTTCGGAGTGTTTTATTTCGATTGCGGCTTCATCCTATATACTGTCTGTTTTCCAAAAAAGAGTTGAATTCGTGTCTGGTCCCATCTACGATCACCCGGAGCTTGGCAGGGAAAAGCAAGCTGAAGCGGTAGCCCGCGGCCCTCAGCTGTACTTTGTGTACAGTGTTGAGTGAAGGCGGATCTCTTTTTGGCTACCTCAGCGCTGTAGTCAGCATATAGGTGGATCACCGAGACTCTGTACGACAACGGTGACTTTTCTCGTGCAAGTTGCATTATCCTCTGCTTCATCTGGAAGTGGTGTATACAGGCAATGAAGGGGCGAGGTGTGCCGCCCTGCCTCCTCTGGATAGCCACCCTGTGCGCCATGTCCACGATCAGGGCTCTGGGAAAGGCGTCAGTTCCAAAGATCTCTCCAAGGCATGGATTCAATGAAGGAGGTAGGATGAGTGCCCTCAGCGCCCTCCGGTATGCCCGTAATACGGATGTTACACCTCCTAGATCTGTTCTTGAGGTCTTCGGATTTCAGCTTTAGTTGTTTGTTTTCTTTGACATGGTTGTTAACTGTAGATTCCAGCGCAGTTATTCTCTCCTCGAAGCCGTTCATCGACGTTTCAATGGCCTGAATGGTCTGGTCATCAGGGACGTCAGTAGGATTGAAAGACAGGGGGGGCTTAGCCCCGAGGCTATACAAAACTTTCCCTTGCAAAATCTTACTTCCAAACTCTAAAGTTAGCTTTTGGATACATCAAAGCTGCATGGGGAGATTTACTTAGGCCAGACTGTGCTCCTGCTGAGTTCTTCTTTAGGCGAAGACTTAACCGCTATCTATCTGCCCGTGTAAATGTGTGGTAAAGTAATACCATACCTAATTCCTCTCTCTATTAGATAAGTTGCAGGTCAAAATAAGACTATTTAAGTACTAGGGGTCGGTACGAGGCTTTCGGTTAGGAGCGCATAACAAACCGAACGATTCGTTGGACTAATCCTATTTCTTTTTTTTAAAAAGAGCTTAAATTGTGTGAAATATAATGTTCTCAGTGCCGCTGCACTCAACAAGGTAGCCCAAATGACGAAACAGGCAACATGATGTCTGCCCTTCCCACTCCTAAAGAAAAACACACTACTCCAGTCAGGCATGATACGCTGAACTAGCTCGGTGCAATATGGTTGACAAGGATTTAAAGTATGTCTGAATTTAATGACCTGATGGCGAGATTAATCAAAGTTCTAGTATGTCTGTATTTATGTATGTATGTACGTATATATATGTATGCTCATATATAGCCTAGTCTACATTAAGGCAACATCTACATACTTGTTTAATTTATTACAGCAAAAGAATGCAGAAAGTTAAGTTGGTCAGAATCAAGCATATTAAATAATTTAGTTTAGGCTATGCCTTGGTGCCTCTCTCTCCTAAAATATCTTCCAGTATCCATTTGTTCAATGAATTGAAGGATATACTGGTACAATAGCATTAACAGTGACACTATGATATTTAGGGACTGATATTGTTTTAATACTATAGAGCTAGCAGGCTATGTTAATGGTAAAGAATAGAGAGCTTTGGATTCCATACTAGGCAAGCTATTTCTTGTATTTCACTCGTTTACACTAGCTAGACTATTGGTTTCTATAGCCAACTAAAATATTCCTTTATCTTTACCTCAAGTAAATGTAGCTGAAGTGAAGCAAGTAAAAGTCACTAACAACAACTTACAATTTCACTTTGTATCACTCACTGTGTGTGCGGTAACAAGTCCAGACCAAAGATTAGCGACGAGACAAGATAAATCCTGCAGCTACTTGCAACACAGCGGTCAGCAGCGTTCTGAAAGCTGCCAGTTTAAACCAATGAGAAGAGACAAGACGGTGTATCATCTCCATAGCCATTGACGCTTTGTACTTCTGTCTAACTTTCGACTTTCCGGCTTTTTTGTAGCTGGGTATATTATTTGTTGTTTCTAATTATGAATTTGGATAACGTTAATGATAGTGAGATACTTGCTACAGTTGCATTTCGAGTCATAAATCGGTGAAAACAACATTTTATTTCTCTGATTTACTGCTTTGTTTTAATGCTGCCTGGCGCTCTCTCTCTTCAGTAACTCTCTACCTCGCTCGTCCACATACCGTTACCGTGTAAGCGGCCGCTCGTAAGCCTCTCTCTAAAACACTCAAAGCCATTTCGACCAGTTGACAGTTCATGAAATAAAAATAAAACAGACTGAAGTGCACGACGACACCAACAGATGAATGGTAAAGGAAGATTGATTCCGCATAGTGAGTGATACAAAGTGCACTGTAAAAAAAAAAAAAAAAAATTCTAATTATTATTTTCTTATTATTATTTGGGGGGGCTTAGGAACATTTTGGGGTAGCTTCAGCCCCCCTAAAATAGGCCTAACGACGTCCCTGCTGGTCATGTCTGACAATGGCTGTGTGGTTGGAGGCAATTTGTGTTGTTAAATTTGTGATAATCTGCTCTTCCATGCCGGCGACTAGGGCTTTTATGCCAGGCAGAGACACTCTGAGCCGGGCTATCGTCAGCTAGCGGCTCAGACGCTAGGTCGCCATCTTGCCTGTCTTCACTACGGCCCTCGCTCCTACTTTCAAGTTTTTTACCTTTGTTCCTGACCATGTCAAGCTGGATGTTGCATGATCTTGGCTAGAAATCAACCTTAGAGGCAAGCTCGCCAGGTTAAGTGGATGTAAACTGTGGAAAAAATCACATAAATGACGAGTGGTGACAGAGCTCTCCCGGCTTGCTGCCTACAGCATTGTTCAGCTAACCAGAAGTCTCGCAATTACAGCTTTTAAATGTATTATTTTTAAATGTCTGGGTAAAAAACCACTTTGAACATTTTTCCCCGACTTTTTTCCCATTGAACACAATGTATTTTATTTTTAAACACACTGCACACTGGCAGGGACAGGGATTTCTAACGTGTACTTTCTGTCATTCAAGACTAAAAAACAGCTCATACCTTAGATCAAGTTCAGGATCCAATTTAAAGTTCTTGTTCTGACTTATAAAGCATTGCATGGTCAGGCACCTGTTTATATCTTGGACCTGCTCCATCCGTACACTACGAACAGGTTAGGTCTTCTAACCAGGGATTACTGGTGGTCCCACGCACTCTCTTAAAAGCTAAAGGTGACTTTTCCTTTGAAGCTGTGGCTCCAAACCTGTGGAACGCCCTTCCAATTGTCTTACGTTCTTCAGTCTCTGTTGATGCTTTTAAAAAGCAGCTTAACAGGCACTTGTTTAAATTCACTTTTGACTCATGTTTGTAACTTTGGGTTTAGGGTTTTAATATTTTAAATGATTTTTATTGGTCTTTCAATTATTTTTTCCTTGCTAATTTTCTGTTGGCTCCTACTGCCTTTTTACAAATGTTTATCATGTGAAGGCCTTTGTGACTTTGTCTGTAAAAGGTGCTATATCAAATAAACTTATTATTATTATTATTAGGAATGGTATGACAGAAAATTTAGCTGGTTTTGAAACTGTGACTTTTTAAAACCGCGGAATACCTTAAACCGGTAACCGGCCCATGCCTAATTTCTATATTACAAACAGTTGTATGGAACGTTGTTTTATTTTTTTAAAGCAGAAAATAGATCTTGAATAGTGAAAATTCTAACAAAGATGTTTAATACATAACTTCACAAAGATGACAGCATGAATTGCTGGTTGGGTAAACTAAACATGAAATGTATTAATTTAATTAATTATTTGTTTCAATTACCAAGTTAAATATTTCATTGTGGAAAACTAAAGGTTCTGTATTTCTTTTAACCTGCATCGATTTTCACTTCTGCAAAAGCAAGCATGATTCAAACGGTTAGCCGATTAAGTTGTAATCATTATTATATTATTAAGGATTGTTTCAACATTTTTATTTATTGTACACCATATTTTTGTATAGTAACACAGTGAGTCATTATGTTTGTATATATATGGTCATGTGTGTATATATTACTGCGTATATGTATGGTCCAAGATGCAAGTTTTTCATTACATATTTGCAGACTTGTGATGTATGATAATGATATAGAAAAGTACATAAAAGTTAATCACATTTTTTTGTGAAGCAATAAACTGTGTTCCATTGTTACGCACTACACCAGACCAATTATAGTTTTCCTTTTACACATATTGTAAGTTTTCACTTACAGCTTGCTCAAAATCATTATGTAGACAACAGAAATTAGTGAAAAGAAAACATGACAACATCATATCATCACCAAAAATCATATACAATATTGAATCATCCCCCAGCCCTAGTGATGAACTATCACAAGATACATGTGCCAGTTTTTATAAAAAATTAAGCCTATTGTGTTTCAATAAGTAAGTGCAATAGTTTATGAGAATACTTTGTTTTCTTCATAAATCCTGCAGGGAATCCTTAAACATTGCTGGATATGGACAAAAAACTGATCGTTTGACTCCAGGTCTAATTTTTAAAAATAGTTGTATTGTATTGTAAAATATTTACAGATTTTTTAGATATTCTGCTAAGTTAAAAACGCAAACAAACAAAAAAAAAACATGACGTCTTTGGCGGAAGTCATTAGACAATTTGTGAGGGCATTCAGCTTTACAGACTCTGGTATGTTAGGATACAGGTGTAAGAGTGTTTGTATCCTGCTTAAGACGCTTAATAAGGAACAGAGCAATTTATGTATGTTGAATTTTTCTTTAAAATAAATCAGGATCCAGAAAATGTTAAACAATTATCCCGCGGCACATTCCTCATTCCTTTTTGACTTTGCTTCTAGAAAACATTTTTCGCAAAAGAAACTTTACTGCAGAAACAAAAACAGTAAATACTAGCAAAATAACTGCCAGCAAAAACACCACCACGTCAATTGAGTGGTACTGGATTGTTGACATCTTGTAAGACTCCGTCCTCAGATGTGCCGCTCCTTTGTGCCTCATGACAAACTCAATCCAGAACATGGCCCGGTCCAGTGGTTTCATGGGCTGGTCTCTCTGCAGGTTGGAGAGCGCCTTCATCTTCTCTCTGTAGCTTGGGTCATAGAGTACCTCCTTCAGTGCCTCCAGGAAGTTATCTTTGTTCACAGTTGCAATGTCCAGGTTTTTGGCCACACCTCTTACTTTCATCCTGAAGAAGTTGTCATGCTGGTCGAACATGAGGGGAAGGCCGACCAGGGGGACACCGTGGTAGATGGCCTCCTGTATTCCATTGGTGCCTCCGTGGGCCACAAACACTCTGGTCTTGGGGTGACCCAGGAGGTCGTTTTGAGGCAGCCAGTCCAAGAGTAAGGTGTTGTTGCCGAGGGTGGATGGCCTTTTGCCTTTGTGCCTCCAGATCACCTTTTGAGGAAGTTGGGCGAACGCAGCTGCAATGTCCTCAGTTATGTCATCAGGAAGTTTTGCTACCAGGGTTCCCAATGTCATAATGATGACCCCATGTTCACCAGAGCTCTGGACAAAGTCCTCTAGTTCTTTAGACAGTGGCTTGGAGGGTTTGCACTGAAATCCTGACATGTAGATGATGTTTGGCATTGTGGGACGTGGAAACTCAAAAGTAAAATCATTCCTCATCAGCCAGATGTCTGCTGCCTGAAACAGCTCCATGTAATGTACATCATTTCCAAAGTAATGATGTACAAATGGTTTGTAGTTTGATTCTGTGACATACCATGTTTGAAAACATGTGAAGGCAAAGTAAAATAAGTTTTTGACCCGCTGGGGAAACGTCATCTTGTCAGTCAGTTCTGACATTGGTATTGGGATATAGGAGAGTGGGGAAGGAGCAATTGCAAGATGCCCCTCACCCTGAATAGTCCACCTCACATTTAAGACAATTGGAAGACCCAAACGGTGAGCCAAAAGCACTCCACCACCAATCGCCGGGTCCGTCAGAACCAGATCATATTTGGCATCATGCAGGCTCTGCATCAGTTTTGTATTCTCAAAAATTTCCCGCATCATCTGAATCACCTGTTTATTCATCTGATAGAACTGCTTCAACAGTCCATATTCCATAGATATACGGGCCATAAGTGAAGCACCTTCCCGCCGCATGTTAATCATCGTAATTACAAATGACCCAAATAGTTCTTCATCAAAACCAGTAGAGGAATTTATAGTGATGGACTTATAGTGAGAGGACTCTGGCTTGATGTACCAGCTGTCTGATGGCCGCATTACTGTGATTTCATGGCCTCTGGAGTGAAGCTCCTCGATGAGGACTTTCATGTTGACCCAGTGACTTCCATCCACTGGGAACACCAAGAATTTCCCTCCATTTACCGAGGGTGAAGAGCAAAGCAGCACTGCAAGTGCCACCAAGATCGGTTGGTACATCTCTGAAAGAAATTCTGACAAGAGATGTGAGGATGTTAGATCTGTCTCTCTCAACAAGACTTTACATTTCTTGAGGTCAAGAGCATGCATCAACATAACAAATAACTTACATAAATAACTTTAAAATATAGAATTGTTATCTAATTTCAGCTTCTTCATAGTTTTAGAAATGTTTCTGCCGACTATTTGCAGTCCTCTCAGATTAGTATATGATATATTATATTATATATGATATTATACTGGGAGACAAAGGTTTTAGTCTGGAAAAGGGACTACGGGTGGAAAATAGCACTTGTGCTACAACCTGGCACAATGCATCTCTCCTTGTTCTTATACAAGGTTAATGTTAACTTGTGCATTGTCCCTGTTTAAATAAAATGAATCTGAATCTGAAAACAACTACTGAGCAATGATTGAATCGGGCCACTGGAAGCTAGACTCATTCGCAAAGTTTGCTTGGTGGTTTAGACAAAGATATGACTTCTGGTAAAATTCCTGATGCTTGTAAAGATACTCTGATGTACTCTTATCTACAGGTCCGGTTGTGGTTAAGGTTCAGGATCCCTCAGCTCCTTGAAACTGGGATTAAACAACCACCTGAGTCACCTGGAAGTTGGACTCATTTGAAACCTCTGATTAGTGGTTTATAAAATGACATGTCTTAAAGAGGTCCTAAACCTGATTTAGAACTGCAACTGTAGATTAGATTACCTAATATGAAATAGCTTTACATTTGAAGCACCATGCAAATTGCAGAACCATGTTTAATTTTACATCTGCAATACGTAGTTCTATTTTCTCTCATTTTAGTCATAAAAGCATTTACTTAATAGATGTTTTTTTAAAGGCTAAAATTTGGTTTTGCAGGAGTACAGTCACATCCAAGAAGACTGCTTATAGTCCAAACTTTAAAAGAGCAGAAAAGGCATATATAATGTTAGTATCACAGAGGTACCATGTTCTTTTTAGTCTCTTTAGATCAATTCCAACAAATTTTGGTGGACAGTTTAGGAGAAGTTGGGACGCAGGAAAAATTAGGGTTTCCAAAAAAGGCACCTTGTTCTTGTGTTTATTTAAGATAAGATGATGTTAGTCAAAGGAAAGGGGCACTTATCTTATCAAGTGTACACGTCCTTTTTAAAATGGATATGGACAGCACACATGCAGTTCTGTTTATACGTGTGTCCTCACATGCATAGATTGCGTGCATGCCCTAAACTTATGGGCTGCATTTTAGACGTCCACACAGAGGTCCACATAGACCTTCCTGGACAAATTATGAAATTTACGTCACAAGAACTCTTGCGGCCTTGGGAATACGAAAGTGTCATTTTAACTTAAGAAGGGGTTCATGCTGATGTCTTATCAAAGGAGATAACTGTCAATCACCTGTTTTACCGTGTACTTTAACCCTGCTGTTTGTCCTTGGGTCGAATTTGACCCATTTTCAAAAAGTTTATCAGAAATATGGGTTTCTTTAAACCAAATTGTCGACAGAAATAATGTGGATGATTCCATACAATGCTCTTCACAAGTAAAACAAATGATCAGTTCAATACTTTGATTGAATTTGGTGTTTTTTTCAATTTTATAGCATTTTAAGAAAAAATTTGATAAAAGAACATTGAAAAAAGTGACAAAAATGGCGGGAAAAGCTTCAAAAACATCAGGGAAAGCAAGAAAAGTGTTGAAAAAGAACCAAAAAGTTGAAAGAAATTTGACCCCGAAAAACAAAAAGTTGCATGGTCAACGTGAAGACAACACAAGGGTTAAATTACTTTTCAATAATAATTTCTTAGTTAAATTCATTAAGATACAAGCCAAATGTCCTTTGAGTCTTGCCAATTGGCTCTGGGACTAAGACTATAGTGTGTTAGACAATGCAATATAGCACGAGCGCATATGGTTAGATATTGACATTGTCATGTTTACTACAACAGCAACATTTGCTGGCTCTGTGATGAACAAATATCACCTACTCACAGCTGAGAGCAAAGTTTCAATAGTGCAGCCCAAATACAGTACACATCCTTACAAGGCTTTCCACAAATGATTGTCAGCAAACGTACGCTCACTGCTCCAAGACCTACATAATTCTCAATTCCCTGATTACACAACCATACAGTGTGGAAATCCTGCCCCTAATTCCCAAGATATTTACAAAAGATGTTTGGATTTGGTAGATGTTTCCTCTCTCAGGTTTCAGCTTTGCGTTCATGTACTTGTGTTGCTCAGTATAATAGGTGTTGAACTATGAAGGGGATTTAATAGCAGCTGCCTTTTGTATTTACAAGGTCAAACAAGCTTTCACATATAGTGCTAACAAGAATAAGAACAACAAATGTTCAACTTTAGCTTCACAGTGTGTTTCAAACATGTTATTATATAATTTTTTGTGAGCAAATATAATTTTATCTCAGGTTCACTAAAGTCAAAAGTTATGTGCTGCTATTACTACTACTACTTCTACTACTACTACTACTACTACTACTAATAATAATAATAATAATAACAATAATAATAATAACAATACTATACATTTATTGCACATGTGAATTCGAAATAAAATATAAATAATAAATAAAATAATAAATAATGTATACACCTGGGTAAAGGTTAATAAAACTACAGTACCTTGAGACCAGTGTAGGGGCTTAATGATATGGGCTCATTTCTAAGCTATAATTAAAACTATTTACTATTTATAACTTTTTATGTGTAAATAACATTTTGGAGACCTGAAAGTTGAGAGTAATGCATTAAATAACAAAAGACTACCGGTAATACATACTGTACAAGTGCATGTTCTCTGAATAAGGAAAGAAAGATATTTACAAAAGCTGTTTGGATTTGGTAGATGTTTCCTCTCTCAGGTTTCACAGCTTTGCGTTCATGTACTTGTGTTGCTCAGTATAATAGATGTACTATGAAGGGTTAGGACAGCTAGGTGAGAAAGGGGGGGGGAGAGAGAGAGTGGGAAGACATGCAGGAAATCGTCACAGGTCGGATTCAAACCTTGGACCTCTGCGTCGAGGCATAAACCTCTCAGTATATGTGTACCTGCTTTAGCCACCCGGCCACGCAGATATGGGCTCATTTCTAAGCTATAATTAACAAACTATTTTCTCTTTATAACTTTTTATGTGTAAATAACATTTTGGAGACCTGAAAGTAAATGCATTAAATAACAAAAGACTACCAGTAATACATATTGTACAAGTGCATGTTCTCTGAATAAGGAAAGAAAAAGTCTGACGGTGACATTTCTGCAGGAAACCTGAGGCCATTTTATAAGCTGATACGCTTCTGTTTCCCAAATAATTCCTCAATGTTCTTGCTGTAGTTGCATACAGTAGAACATTTTGTTTTTTGAGTCTGAGTTTTCTTGCAGCCATGAGTCTGCTCATTTTCTTACAGTCTATAAGACGAACTTTAGGAATACCATATTTGTGAATTAGCATTGCCTGAAGCCAGGTTGCTCAAATCATTCATAAAGTGGAGTACTTTTGTTGAACTTGTAAATAGAAAACATCTGGAACTCGCTAGTCTTTGAGACTGTAGCATCCATCTGCAAGTATTTTTGCTTCACACGCAATGCATGCACATATAAATCACAGTAACTTGCACGTAGAATAATCACATCATCCAACATGAAAACAAAAACGACTGCACTGAAAAGTCAGTAAAATATTTTTTTAGCTTTATAGCAACATACCACCAGCCTATGTCAGCTTGTACAACTCTTTCACTGGTCTTGATTCTTTCACCTCAACACTTACCACGAGCGTCCTAGTCAACAGATTTCACGTGTCAACATGAGCTTGTTATTTGTGCGTCCAGCCTCTCTCACAGCAGATGGATCACTGACTGACTGTCGTCCACCTCTGACAGTAAAGCAGTTAGGAGGGTGTAAACACTGAACAGGAATAAAGTTCGGAGGGTGTGTGGTATGCAGCAGCTACAGGTTGGTTATACAAGAGAGCTGAAACGAGAGGGGGGGTGGGGGTGGTGCGTGACTCGGACATTGACCATAAGATGTAGTACCGAGATAAGAGTGATATTGTTGCGCTGGTTAAATAGAACAAAGGCAAACTATCCCGATTTGAAGACTCAAGAGATTTATTTTGTTTGTTTTAATCCTTATTAATTTACATTTTCTACGCTTTGTCTTTTCTGTAAAGAATTAGAATTTTTCCAACGAGCCGTTATTTTGTTGAGCACTGATCTTTAGGTATTCACGATTAGAGAAAATAATTATGAAAAACACAGAGGCAGCAATACTAATATTGCATTGTACAGCTAACAAAAGACATTGGATGTGTTAAGAAAACAGAAACAAAAAAAACAAACAAAATTAAAAAGATAATAAAAATCTAACAAAAGAACTGAAAAAACAAACAATTGAAATAAAATGTGAACAGAAGGAAGTTGATATTAAATAATCTTAACATTGCATCTACATGCAGTAGATAAAGTATTTTTAGTCATGGTTGTTAAGTCAGTGTGTTGAACCTTGAAGGTTAGGGAAAAAATCTACCTTTTGAAACAAGTCAACTTTAACTTAGACCTTAGATGTCATATACACTCTAGCCTCAAATAGAGTATATCAGGCTGGAGATATACTTTGTGTTTTTCTGATTGTCTGTAAATTGCATTTAAAAAAACTAAAACCTTAATCATTTGATGGGCCGACAGAGTAAAAAGGGACTGAAACACATTATAGAGTTCATAAAATATCTCCTTTTCCCTCTTTTCTTCCGTCTCCAGCCCCACAGTCTAGAAGCCCTAGCAGTAGCCGGGCAGCCAGCGTGGCTCCATCCCCGTCCCTCTCCAGGCGCTTTGATAACACCCGACCCCTGCCCTCTCCTAAAAGCACCCTCCACAGACAGTGTAACAACAGACCCCAACCTCTTCTGAACCAGGACTCCCCGTCCTCTGATGCATGTGGAAGCTGCTACACAGAGCTGCACCCTGGCCCCCAGAGCTACGTGGAGAGGCTGCGGGTGGAGGAAGGGTTAGTGGGCATTGATCAGCTGAGGTTGGAGGACGGGAACGTGTACTTCTCGCCAGTGGTGGAGGCCGTGTCATCTTTCAAACCGAGCAGGTATCTGTCGCCGCTGATGCCTAAGGAGAATAAGCCTTTGGAAGTGGGCATCCTGCGGAGGGTAAAGGAGCTGCTGGCGGAGGTCGACCCCAGGACAGCGGCCAAACAGATCACCAAGGCTGACTGCATGGTACGGTTTAAAGTTGCTGTAATCAATATTTTTTAGAATAACAATGGCTAAAATTACTATTTATAATGTGAAAAGGTTTGCTTGTTGTGTTATCACCCAACTCAGCAGTTCTCCTCAACTATACCGAGGACTTTAGTCTCTTAAGGCTCTGACACACCAACCCGATAATCGGCCGTCGGACAGTCTGGCGAGGTCTGTGATTCAAGTCTGTTTGGTGTGTCCCGTGCCGTCGTCCGTCAGAGGGGCCGTTGGCCTTCATTTTGGCCGACCTGACTTGCTGGGTCGGAGGACGGGCAGGCGGACTCAGTGACCAATCTGATTGGTGGAGTGCTAACCCGGAAACGGCGAGCGGGATGAGTGACGAACGCCTCTCAAAATCTGACGAAAATCTTTTAAACTGACCTTTGTCGATCTGAAATGAAGACAAATTCAGCAACTGTATGGCCTATTTCTCGCTTTACCACTATTTTTGTAAAATACGAGATCGTATTTCGAACAAGCCGCCATTATCGGTCATCTGGAGAAGCCAGATCCATGTGACGTGTTCGTCATTTACGGTTTTAATTTTTTGTTTTACGTCTCGCGCACACACAGAACGTACGCTCAAGTCGGCGGTGCTTCGGTGTGTTCCAAGGCACTTTTTGGACCTCGGGGAGCCGACTAATCAGTCCGAATGCCTTTTCTGCTGACGGTCAGCCGTCTGGTTGGTGTGTCAGGTCCTTTAACCTCACTTTATGGCCCACAACATAACTGCTTTGATTGCGTCTCACCGCTTTTATCATTTCCAAATGCAACAGCTGTTTTCAGGGGAAAAGTAAACCAGTCCAATCTGTTTCCTACTTCAAAACATACCATGCAATGCCCCAACTTGCATGTATCACTCAGAGCCACGTTGTTGTGTTGTTCTGATTGGTTGTAGGTCTATTCAATTGTGTGTAGAGGTATTTTGGTTTGCACCGTTGGAAAACGCCCTTGGAAATCAAAAATGAACTGAGAGGTTCCAGAGTAATACGCATTTGCGAATCAGTCTGGCAATGCCATGCTATTTACCCCCAGAAGCAAACAGCAGAAAGACACAGTTAGAAACCAGCTAGTGAAGAAAGCGGAACTTTAAGCAACTGAAGAGACATGTATTTTCCTCAGAAGTTGGCGGAAATCAAAACAGAGCTAAAAGGAGAGCGAATACTGGACATTCATCAGGTGGACACAAACATCACTTTAAATGAATGCTTATATTGCTCAGTATCTGCTGGTGTGTAGATTAGGAACTGTTCGTCTAACTATAAGATGATAATGTGCCAATGTTGTGTTTTAATGCACATTTGTATTAATAATTTACAATGTTAAACGCATGACGAGGTCTTCAGAGACAAACATGAATATGGGCTGATATCTCAGAGTGCATTGTCTTGCTCATAAAATCAACCCTAACTAAAGAAAACCTAAATC
This sequence comes from Zingel zingel, assembly GCA_023566125.1. Classification (NCBI taxonomy): domain Eukaryota; kingdom Metazoa; phylum Chordata; class Actinopteri; order Perciformes; family Percidae; genus Zingel; species Zingel zingel. Next base: position 6,977,547 of record CM042314.1, on the reverse strand, counting down.
AAACACATCACACACATATATAGGGCTACACATGAAGTGCATTAAATCACCCAGCCACATATAAAGACACACAGTCAGGAGTAGCCTAGATCAATAAAACTATGTCTGTGTTTCCCAGGTGGCCAGAATTCTGGAGGTGACCCCGGAGGTGCAAAGGATGATGGGAGTTAGTTCTGGGATGGAGCTGCTTACGTTACCACATGGCACACAGTTAAGACTGGACCTACTGGAGAGGTGAGAAATAATTCAGAAATCCTGGGCACTAGGGATGGGCGATAGAGACGATATGCAATATAAACGATACAAAATTGGCCTACGATAGAGATTTTAATTATATTGCACTATCGCGATAATTCATGTTGATGACGCAATCTACCCGCGAAATTTAGAGCCACGAGCTGCAACTGGCTGCAACGTGTCATCATCATCTTGAGTAAACATGGCTGAAAGCGAAACAAGGAGCTGGTGAAAAAGACCGCTGCAACATCCATTATTTGGACTTGGTTTGGATTTAAGCCGCTACAACGGATCTGTGGTCGAGCCGTACCACGGAGCCTTTCATCAGCCTGACCATTTACTATATAACGGACGATTGGAATCTTGGCAGCCGGTGTTTGCAGACGTCGTACTTCCTTGCTGAACATACGGCCGTGTGTGTGTGTGTGTGTGTGTGTGTGTGTGTTAGGGTGTGTGTACTCAAATGCATTACATTAGGCTGCAGGTAAGAAACTTTGTTTGAAATATGTTTTTATTTAAAGTATCTGTGTATCTTTGCCTAATACTGAAAGTATTTTCAGTACAGTGTCTGTTCCTTAACTAAACAGACACCAGTTTTTCCTGTTCTCTGCATCTTGGGTGGCATTTAAGAACCAAGGACTTAAACTAACTAAGTGTAGTGCCTTTTAGAATGGTTTGCACTAAAGAGAAGACACCCAATACTTTAAGCTTTTTCTTTGTCAAAGTCTCTGCAACTAGTGTACTTGAATTTTATTTATCTGCAACATTATGTTGTATAATTACAGTTTTGAACAATAAATGTTCTCAAAACTACATACTATGTTTCTTTCTCTTTAAAAACAATAAATAAATACATTTAGCAGTTTGGTTTTCCTTAGGGTCTATGTAACCTGGTCTGAAATGGTTCTATTATAATTTATATATCGCAATATATATCGTTATCGCAAGAGGCTGCAACATATATCTCAATATGGATTTTAGGCCATATCGCCCATCCCTACTGGGCACCCTAACCCAGACAACCTAGTCCAACCAGTAGTTCTCAATCAGAAGGGTGTTTCTTTATTGTCGCCAACGATCTTTGGCCGAGTACAGAAAGAGGCTTAGAGAGCAGCCCCAAATTTCATTGACGGAATTAAGGTCAACCAGCTGCAGCTGCTGGAATTTGTTGGCGGTGGCATCATTTAAACCGGTAAAAGCAACAGTCAGCACAGGCAACAGAAATCTTCAGGAAAACACAGTTGCATTTCTGTTGGCCTTCTCTCAATTGGAAATCAACAAAGCCCCTTTCATTCATACAATGGGTCAGAGAGATGATGACCACTCTGAAATTAGAAAAAGTCAGGTGTTCAGTATGTGGTTCTTGCAAAAAGTTGTATACGACTTAGCCCCCTTTTATGGGATACGTACAAACTTTGTCTTTTGCTTGAATTAAGACTTTTCTTGTAATAGCAAATTAATCCTGTTTGTTTTACTACCAAAATTATAGCACAAAAACACTTAAGATAACTTTCATAAGTACATATATCTATTTAATTTAATTTTTTTATTTTTAAGCATGCACAGTCTATTTAGATATCTATTGTTTACTTCATGTATTTGAGTGGGGTTTAGATTGGGAAATGCACTTTGTACTCATTCCTCTGAATAGAACAATATTTAACAAGCTATCATGCTAACTAAAATGTTAAATTTTAGCAGGTTCCTCTAAACGTGACAAAGTACAGCATCAAATTAAGAGAATGAATGAAAGTGTAAAACCGAGACTGTACAGAGGATAGACCCTTTGATTTAGGTTACAACACAGCATGTGTGAAGTTTGTCTTAAGAACAGCAAAGTTGTCTCTCCATTTTTCATCCATCCAACAGTTTGGTTTTCTTTTTTGGGATAAATGAAAATGTTCCTCCTGAAGCAAAATATGATTTTTTTGTCATTCTAATGCCTGGTGAATATGAGGATATGATTGTGATATATGAGCTAAACTCCTGCAGGTTCCAAACCATGGCGATCATGCTGGCTGTGGATGTGTTGGGCTGCACAGGGACGACTGAGGAGCGGGCCGGCCTGCTACATAAAATCATCCAAATCGCAGCTGAGCTCAAGAGCACCATGGGCAACATGTTCGGGTTCGCTGCCGTCATGAGAGCTCTAGAGCTGCCGCAGGTACACATGCCTCACTTAGACTGGAGTTACATTGATTGGATGATTTTTGGGGGTATTTTTGCCTTTATTGATAGAAATAGTGGAGACAGACAGGAACTATGAGGAGATATGCAAGAGGTGTCCCTGCTGAACATGAAAGAGGCTAAAGTTGAAAGATTAACACATTATGTGTCGCTAAGGTTATCCTCTACAATAAAACCTGCAGTATAACCCCTCACCCACTGTCCATAAAAAACAATTAGCACAGCTGTACTTTGATATTATCTTTGATTGGTGTTATAAATTCGAAATAATTTAGAGGTCTGTCCTGTGTTCGTTATGTCAAAGTTAACATGACCTGGCAAGTTAGAAAAGGTATCATAAATGCCTTATCATTATTTTTAGTAGAGAAAACAACTCCTAAATCGTATTTGTCATTCATTTTTTGTGTTTTTTTTTTAAAGTTTGTATTCAAGAGATTATCTTTTACAGAATCACATCACTGCATCACCTGTGACTGTACTGATAAATAATATAAATACAGTATAACATCATGTCAAATTACCCCTTTAAGTTTATTCCATGTCATAATAAACACCTAACAAAGAAACAAGAAAATAAATAAAATACAAAATCTAAAAACCTTTCTTGTACTTTTTCCATTAAAATACAAGTTAATTTATTTAATTTTGTAAGCGGTTGAGATAAACATCACATCCAGTGGAATCCCATTACACATTTTTGCCCTCCAAAACACTATAGAGGTAAGATATTGTGTTTAATTGAGAGTTAAAGTAATGTTTGAGGCTTCCGAAGGTAGCTCTTAGTTCAGCTCTCAGTAGCTCTTCAGTCCAAGCGCTAGTAGAAGTGTAAAATGGGCTGGTTTAGAAACTAAACGGACTCAAGTGTAAATCCCTGGTTCTTCTGGGGGCACCAGGGGGGCCTCACCCCTTACTGCCAGGTTTTAATGGTGATGTTTAACTTTCTCTAAGGTGTCTCGTCTGGAGCAGACCTGGACGGCGTTACGACAGCGACACACAGAGGGGGCTATTCTCTACGAGAAAACTCTGAGGCCGTTCATCAAGAGCCTGAATGACGGGAGAGGTAAGGGTTCCTCCACTGCACGGTCCATTCATAAAACACATCTTCCTTTAAACCTGTTAACATCCACCGGGTCGCCGGTGGTGCGTGAGTTCTGACATGTTACATAATAAGTATTTAAACTAGGGCTGTCAATCGATTAAAAAATGTAATCTAATTAATTACATACTCTGTGATTAATTAATTGAAATTAATCACATACATAATTAACGGTGCCTGAACTGATACTTTTTAAGAAAGTAAAAAAAGAAAAGAAAAAAAAGGGTACTAAACAGTCGGTGACATTAAAGAACAGCTTGTTTATTGCTAAGGCCATATGGTCAAAATTAAATGATTTAATAATAATGTATAACAATAACTTATTTCACTAGTAAATTGCTGTTGAACGACATAAACAACCACCAGATGGAAAAGGACATTTACAATAACTCCAAATGCACCATGAGGCTGTAGTTTACCAGTTTCATTCTCTGACAGCAGCTGCAGATTGTTACATAGCGGTGTTGAATCCTCTATAGTAAAATACAGTCACACTTTAAACACCTTTTAGCGTTAGCTGTCAGCATTTTAACCGTGTTTAATCCAGCTACTAGCTAGCGGTAGGCTAACGTTAGCTGCTGTCGAGTATAGTGTTAACTAGCTAGCGTCACGTGCAGCGGTGTTTGTGTTGCCTGTATCGTCTGTTTCAGAGCATCAGAGAGCAGCGCAGACATATCGGTGGCACCAGATTTCGGTAGCCAAGAAGAAGATTTTTACAAGTAAATTGTTCCAATTAATGACCCAGGCAGCGCATTCTCGTCTCCCTCCTTCATTTTACAGTCGAATGGTGGCTAGAACGGCTCCGGGTCAAACATCAATATGGAATAGATTAATCTGTGTTATTTTTTTTAACGCGTTATTTTTTTCTCAGATTAATTAATCGAAATGAACGCGTTATTTTGACAGCCCTAATTTAAACCCAAAAGTTCAAAACTTTTGTCAATATGGACATGCTGTACATCGTTTGATTGGTAAAATTCTCTGCAATTCAATCATTCAGTTCATTTAACTGAAATCATAAGCACCAAAGCATTATTCATGATCTTAGTGCTCATGCAAAATGATGACGCTTCTCTACCTGTAGGCTAGAAATAAATAACTATTTTGAACCGTGTTTGAACTGCTGTAGTGTATGTTGTGTTTTAATCACATGCTAAACAAACACATTTTCAGAAACTAGAAGAATTTAGGTTACAAATGAAGCCTCGTACGTGCATTTTGGCCTTGCAATTCTTCTGTTCTAAGCTTTTCCCTTTGGGAAAGGGAAATAAACGAAAATCAAGCAAAAGAGGTAAAACGCTGACTCTGTCGGTGTGTCTGTCCTCTAGAAAGCTGTCCGCTGTCCAGCACCACCTTCCCCCACGTCCTACCCCTCCTCTCCCTGCTGGAGAAGAGCATAGCGGTGGGTGAGGGGACAGAGCCGTGGGAGACGGTGGAAGTTGGGGTGGACGTGGTCATGTTCCACCTGGGGGCAGCGAGGACCATCGCTCAGCTGGGGGGCATCTACCGCTCCAACGCTGAGAGCAAACTGCAAGGTAAGAGAGTGGAGAGAGGTGGGCTGTTGATCAAAACTGGTCAAAGGAAAATTATACCTGCATTATTTATAAATAACCAAATTAAAGTAATAGTTTAAGTCTGCAGATACCTGTAGGATTTGAAACTTTGTCTTTGGTGCCTTCCAGTGGTGGTATCAAAAAGAGTCTGTGGCATTAATACACTTAGAGAATAACCCAGTGTTTATTCATCCAGCTGTTGAACAGTGGCGAGTCTAGAGGGGGGGCCCAGAGTGGCACCCGTCCCCCCTGAAATATGATTGAAAGATATGGAGATAATGACATAGTAAAATAATATATCCACTTGTGCCTTGTATAATGTGCAGCTTGTAACGTTTACACCAAGTCGCGCAACATTGCCTTATATTGACGTCTCATTTTTAAACAAAACAACACATTTTATTCTTAATCGTCACAGTACAGTGTAGTAAAATTCTATAACTGCATTTTAACATCAGGGATGTGATGGTTTGGCCTCTTGAATCATGCTAGATTATACATTGTTTACAGTCAATATGTGACAGGAATTTTCAACCAACAAGCAGATGTAACGTTAGTTTGACACCCACACATGTATGGTCACATTTGTGTTTAAGTTATTTGTTTTAATGTATAATCAGCATGTACAAGACATACATACATATCTAGGGCTGAAACGATTCCTCGAATAACTCGAATAATTCGATTACAAAAAATCCTCGATGCAAAATGACTTGCCTCGAAGCTTCCTTAAATCAATGTTACTAACGTTGTATCGCTGACGGACGGTGTTTCCGCTACTGTCGCTCACCAGACGCGGCTCAGTCTGCTGCTGGCGACACATGCCAGAGCGTAAATAGTGAGGGGCTAAGAGAAGAGACCGGCTGGAGGAAACGACAGAAAGTGTCCAAAGTTTGGAATCAGTTCAAACGTAATTAAAACTAAAACTCCGTACAGTGTGTCTACTGCAAAATCAAACTAACTTACCACAATAATAGCACGACGTCAGTGCTTTAGCATCTCAACAGGAAACATTAAGTCTAATGGCGTTTTTCCATTACATGGTACCTGCTCGACTCGCCTCGACTCTACTCGGCACACTGTTTGTCCGTTTTCCATTGCAGATTTTAGTACCGCCTCAGCGTGGCTGGTCGTTACCCAGTAAGCACACATACGTCGCCACGATGTATTGCCGATGTAATCAAAATGCGGCGGGGATACATAGGATATTGGTTGTTTGCTCACTGGCACCGCTCTCTCTCCGTGACGTGTATATATATATATATATATATATATATATATATATATATATATACACACATCGTTCCAACGTATTTCATACATCGTGCAGATGCACTCATATACATCGTTCTAACGTATGAAATACATCGTACAGATGCACTCATATACATCGTTCTAACGTATGAAATACATCGTACAGATGCACTCATATACATCGTTCTAACGTATGTCATACATCATACAGATGCACTCATATACATCGTCCCAACATCTGCTATACATCTTACAGATGCAGTCTCAGGCACATCTTCCTGACTTCTGTTATACGTAGTACAGATGTCAGGAAAATGTGCCGATCAATTGATCCTGCATTAACCCATTTAACAAAACTGGTCAGTATAGGTCACACAAAATTACTTTAAATATCTTTACTAAATTGAATTGCTAAAGTAAGATAGATAAATCATACACAATTACTTATAATAATACATTTTATTTATAAAGCGATTTTCAGGGTACTCAAAAACAATTTACACAAGTTCAAATTATTATAGAAAATAGCACACTGTAACACATTAAAACCTATTCTTCTATGTAGCTAGATTTGGGGATAATCATCCTACTGTGGTCTATACTAAGGGCTAATGTACAAAAACACTATTAAAAGCTTAAACAAGTGTTTTTTTAAAGTCTGAGACTGGGCTTCCCCTCAGGCAAAGAGCTGGGGCACGCACGTTTCCTGGGAACGGTGTGCAGCGGCTTGAGTTATGTTTTATCTCGTATGGTGGGTGCGTCTCTCGATTACTGGCTGTGTTCCAAGTAATACCCAATCAGTAGAGACGTGTCTGAATAAAAAGGCGCGTGCGCACACAATAGGATGTCCAACGCACGCTGTTTCAGTTTTAAAACACGTCACTTTCTCAATTTTTTGATGCCTATGGGATCATGATAATGTTACTTGAACCCAAAGACATTGAACAATTGAGCCAAGAATAACATTTATTTATTAAGAAAATTCATTATTTTTCTTAATCTGTAGGAGTCGTTGAAATATACAGTATTTCTCTCTTTTGACTACACACTCGTGAGCTGTATATCCCTGCTTCACAACAGCAGCGTGTACATGTTGGAGAACAAAAACTTATTGTCACACTATATTGTCCACTGTCTGTCATAATGTCAATTATTTCAGTAACAAAAAAAAAAAGGCTGTCCCTGCTACAGCCTCTGCTCCAGTCTGTTGCCACTAGGGAAAGTCCTTGATGGCTGGCTTCGTATTCAGGAAAGTAGGATCCCTCGGTGCTGCTGCTGCTGCTGTGACAAGAACAAAAGATTTGGTTTTTGTGCGTTATTCGAAGAAGTATCTTTTAATGCATAGAAGTTATTTTTATTTAATTTTTTGTTTCTTCTCCCTTTGTTTTTGGTGGTTGAGTAGAAGGGATACAGCTACGGCCAAAAGTTACGCAAAAATCCCACAAAATCTAGACTAATATAATAATATATTTGTTATACTTTCACCCAGGAAAACATGTGTTTCGTTCCTCTAGAGTTTTAAATCAAACCACAATCTGTTTCCTGAACTTAACTAGTCGTTTTGGTGCCTAAACTTAACTGTTGTCACCGTAGCTGTATCCCATCTAGCCCATCTGCCATTCTGACAATATGTATTTAGATCACTTTGTAAATGAAAGCTTTAAATAGCACGTTATACATCGTCCCATAAAATATACCATAAATGTATCTCTAAAAGGGCTAACATCAAGGTTTCATAGTAATCACAATTATTTTAAAAGTATTTACTTTTGATACCAAAGGTGCCATTTTATGCTGTCCTCGTTTTACTTCCTACTCCCATTTTCAATTACGATTTTTGTAAACTTACCACAGATGATTTGGCAAAGTAATGACTGGGAATATGGCAGCTTTCCACATTTCCCTGTTGAATATGTTGGTCATCATGGCAATTGAGAGATCTGAAAAATACAAACATATAAACATTTTAAATAAGATAAGATCCTTAATTAATGCCATTTTCAGTGATACTGCACCAAAAGGAAAGTACAATGACAAAAGCATCAGTAAAAATGCAAGAATAAAGCAGTTAAAACAGTTAAGTATACAGACAGGAAGTTTAATAACACTGTATTCACAGTATTGCACAGAGTAGTTATTGATATTGCATAATAAGGTGTCCATTGATGTTGCATGTGAGTAAATTGTCACATATGGTGCTTGTGGTCTACTTGGAGCAGTGTTGATTATAAAGTCTGACAGCAGCTGGAAGGACGTGTGGTATCTCTCCTTCACTGCACGTTAGGGTTACATTTGAATACAAAATGTAACTTAAGTACAACTTCCAAAGGGTTAAAATATTTACTGTTGATAGATAGATATGATTTAATAATAGTTTATTACCTACCCATTTCAAAGTCTGTGTAGGTCTTCTTCTTTGGCTTCCTCTTCTGGAATCATTAGTGCCTCTTCCTCTAAGCAGGCCAATTCAGCAGTGGTCATCAAATCAGTTTTCAAACTCTTTCCTCTTATCTGAAAGAGATTAATATACAGAGGTAATTAATAATTCAAGTACAATGTAATAGATAAGAGAAAGTCTAGGAACCCTTGAACACACAGGGGTTGAAAAATAGAGCAACACATAAGAATCATGAGTGGCACTGCGCCTGCCCCAAATACTAGATAGATTTTGATTACAGCTGTGTAATTTGCATCATGCAACAAAACTAATATGACAATAACATACCTGACTCTTTTCACTTGTTCATCAGGTTTATACACACAACTATTATTGTGGTATGATGTCCTTCATCTTTGCATTGCCTTCTCTCCCAACTCCTACCCACGTTTTTTGATCTTCCACTATACATCATACCAACATAAAAACAGACACACTATGTGAAAAATACCATCCAAAAATACTGCTCTTTTGTGAGGATGCAGTATTTTTAGTATTGCAAACTACTGTTTTGCAATGAACACGGTGTATTCCTGACATTTTGTAGAAGATGGTGATATTCTTAGCAAGAACCACCTTTTTAATGAGGGATAACTAGTGAAACAAACAAACAACAACTAACAGTTTACCAATGTTACCCTTGCTATAAACATTAAACGGAAAAGTACCAATCAAATTATTGTGATATTGATCTCAAAGTCAAATGTCATTCAATATGTCCATCGAACGTGTTTAGTCCCTGTTAAAGCCGATTATAAACCGCTAATGTCAGTTGTATGTAACGTTAGCTAGGCATATGGTCAATTTAGCTTCAACAAAAATTAAAACATAAAGTTAGCTAAGTGACTGGACAGTAACTACATTAAGCCAACGCTAGCTTGACGGGTAAATTGTTTTTATTTAACCCTTGTGTTGACTTCGGGTCACATAGGCCCGTTTTAAATTTTTGTTTTATATCAGAAAATATTGGACGTAGAAATAACCGCTGAAAATGTGTAGAAGAAAAATTTAAAAATTTAAAACGTTGGAAAAAGCAAAAACAAATTGTGAGAAAGGCTTCACAAAAGGCTTCACAAAAGTTTTTCAAGGTTGAAACGAAGACAACACAAGGGTTAAGTAATCGACGTTAGTGATGTATCAGTAAAAAAAAAAATCATGGTAACAGGTGACGATGCTCATTGGGGTGTTTTGAAGGCTAACGTTAGCCAACGAAAACGGGCACCATCTAATAACCGATGTTTCATGACCGTTGGCACTCCGAACCCCGTTTTCAAAATCAGTTGTTAACCAGATGTAATGCCGAGTGTACAGAAACGAACCAGTCTTAGTAGCTAAACTGTCCGAAAACTAATTTTACATAGTGTCATTTTGGTAATAAGCAGGGTAAAAATAAAACATTATAATCACAATGTAGCTAATAAGTAAGAACGTTAGCCTGCCATTAGACGGCCCCTGAACCTCCACCTTTTTTTAAATATGATTTAACGTTAGTTGGCAGATTAGCCAGCTAGCTAACGCTAGCTACATGCCGAATTTACCTTTACATTTTGATTCTATAACAAGTCTTCAGATTTAAATGTTCCCAGTTGAGGTTCAGTTCCATTTAAGCCCATCAAATTAACCGATATGAGCAAAGTATGACTGAGGTCTGTACTGCAACGGACATAGCGTTAGCTAGCTAGCTAGCTTGCTAACGTTAAATTTACATTCAGATTCAGTCAGATTAGTACATAGCTGGCTAACTCGCTAGAGCACGGATATTTTAATTTTAAATGTATGTGAAAAAGGGCGGCTATAGTGCGATGTTAGCCTTACCTAACGGCTCTAAAGTTGCTTTAAACCATGACTGGCGTAACTTACTAACACATCTTGTTATTTGTCAGATGAACACCAACTTCCACATGAGAAAACGTCGAAATATATTTGTATTAACGTTACGTTAAGATGAAATAGTGCTTACCATGGGGTTTGACAGCAGCAACGAAGCAGTCTCCATCCTAGCAAACCTTCTAGACTCGCAACTTTGAAGTGGAAAAAGCGTTGTATTTTCTGACCATTGACTGTGTTGGGGAAAAATAAAGTGAGACGTGGAGTGCCGTCTTAGTTCTGGAAGCCCGTGTCTTTATTTTAGAGCCAAACCGTGAGTCTAGACAATAAGAAACGCTCGGTTACAATAATAAGACGCCCAGACGCTCATTAAACGATACTCCAAAATGACCCGCGAACAATTGAGGAACTTGTAATACATCTAACCGACATAGTTAATACGTTGCTGCGATGTATAGATTTCCATCATAATAAGATGTCCAGACGCTCATTAAACGACGCTTCATAATGACCCGCGATCAATTGCAGACGAAGCGATCTTTTGCATACGTCGTGGCGACGTATGTGTGCTTACTGGGTATATGCCGGCTCGACGCACACACACCAGCGCACAAGTATAAACATCAGGCCACTTGAGCTTGTTTTACAGTTTTGTGGAGGCTCCACGCAGAGCTTTCGCCGTAGCCTATGTAAGTGGCCTGATGTTTAACTTTTTTGCTGACTTTTTTTAGGCTTTATGTGGACCAAATTCTATGTGAGAAGGCTTTATGAGACATGCAATAAAACAGTCAAAGATATTTTACTTTTTTGATTAAATAAAAGCATGTCAATAAACTATACATTGCTGGCCCTTGATGTGATTCTCATTTTTCAGTGTGGCCCTTAGTTAAATTGAGTTTGACACCCCTGGCTTAAACCATATATGTTATATTTACCAGATTTAAATGATGGTGCCTTTTTTACAGGTTAGAGCAATAGCTACTCCAAATGTCTGTGCACGTCCCTGAATGGATATATACTTTAAACACACATTGTATGGCAACTGTGTACTTTTTGAAATTTCGCTGCCAGTTTTATTTTTATACGGTTCTGTGACAAAAAATCTTCCCAGCCCTTGTCACATGACCAATTAATGTTTCCATATATCCAAATATTTGCCTTAAGAGCCCAGAGAAAATGTGTACTGCATTTTTATATACAATTTGTTGAAAAAAAAAAAAAAAAAAGTTGAATTAATAATGAATGAGATGTGTTTCTTTAGTGAAATTACATTGTGTTGTTCTATGCTATCCAATATTTCCTATATTTCTAAGCAGATATATTATGCTGTATTCTGGCCCCCCCTTTGACTGATTATTGGTCGCCCTTGCGACTAAAACCTTTGTCTTTCAAACATTTCTTGAAATAGTGTAACTGTCAACATTAATGTTCTGCATCCATAGGCGCCGATTTATGTTTTCCTCCGTGGGTGCTCACGGGTGCACGCCCTTTAAAAAAAAAAATAGTCCAAAAATGTTTGCATTTCAGAACCTTAGGAAATGGACAGCGGCCGACACGAACACACACGCCTATTGACTCGATAATAAAGCCGTAAAGTAGACTAAAGTAGATCTTTCACCTCAGGACAACACCACTTCTCACAAAGACAGATAGGATTGGAGATGAACACGTAACCGCGATCAGCTTCGTGGGAAATTAAGAATCAATTCCACCTGTCTAGTAGCCTAGGCACACTATGACAGACGCTCCACTTAGCACCAACTGCAATGTTAAATTTCAAATGAATGTAGCCTACTGGCAGTCTGGCACTGGGTGCTCAGTATTTTCCGTGGGTGCTCGAGCTTCGGAGCACCCACGGTATCTGCGCCTATGTCTGCATCCACTTCTGTGGGCTGCCGCTTTAATTAAAGTAAAAAAGCTAAATAACATAACCTGATGCTGGTAATTTACCTGTTCTGTTTAAAATGTGTTTTATCAGACAATACTTTTTTTTAACTTAAGTTCAGCCCAGTTATAGAGGAGTAAGATGCCTTTTTCCCAGTTGTGTTTTTTTTCTGAATTTATTATTTGAAGAAGAAAAAGATTTTAAAAATGGAGGTGAAAGTGAAAAAAAAAAAGGTTATTATGAGCAAATTGTGAACTCTGCTGTTGATCCACTAATAAGGTGATGTTGATGTTGCAGGATTCCAGGAGCAGGCGGAGATCCTGGAGCTCTTCCTGACCGACTTCCAGATGAGGCTGCTGTGGGGGAGCAGGGGAGCCGAGGAGAGCCAGGCTCTGCGATACGCCAAGTTTGACCAGGTGCTGACAGCCTTGTCCAACAGGCTGGAGCCGCCTGTCCGACCGTGCTGACCCAAGACCTGTTTTGAATGACTAAGTTTATCCGTGATGAGCTCAGAAACACCTAGATGCAGATGATGGTGGAGGCACTGGAAGTATAAAGTAGTACAGCACCCTGGAGGACAGCAGATGCAAACCAAGAAGCTACAAAATGTACAGTCGACTTAGACGGCATCACAGCTCCTGCTTTGGGGCTTTTTTTTCTAAAACTGTATTTTCATTTACCAATATCTATATTCTTAACAGAACTTTAGTGTTTCAAAGTGCCAATTCCAGATGACTCCATGTATCCAACAAGGAACCAAAAATGTGAACGAAAGATATCTGTGTAAATATGCAGTACTGTGCCAGGTTCTGCCATGGTACGGTGCTTTTGTTCTGCAGAAAAAAACAAGTTGTTTTCTGTTTTCATGGAAACATCTTTTGTGATGAGGCCGTGCCTCTCAGTCTGTTAGTTTAATGTATAGCAATGTTTTTATGTCTGCCTGAAGGCTGGACCTTACCTAAATCTAAAACTGAATGTCATATTGTACAACCCAATAACAGAATAACATTGTATCTACATTTCCAGTTTATTGTATTGTATGTTTATCATAATGTGTTAATCATTAGGATTTTCTAATTTAAAGTGAGTATTTAATGTAATCTGGGTTGAGATTACCACTATGTGAAGTGGAAGTGATTGAACTAAAGGTGAACTTATTCTAACCACATGAGTGCAGCACACAGGCACAGAGTATTTCTATTACTTTACATAGTATTGTCTAAAACTGATCTGAAATATTAAATGGAAATAAAGCAGTTTACCTAACTGTCTAGCCAGTTTATCGGATGAATGAAAGAAACATGGGATTTTTTAAATGTTCTTTGCGTGTGTTGTGATATTTGAGGTAGCAAACGGACTTGTTTTGGTGCAAGATGGTGTGATCACAAATGTACTGTATCTCTGAAGGAGCACACAGTAAGTATTTCACAACCTTTCCAAACAGGTCACTCAAAGGCTACCGACTTGTTCTCTCTTAAGGAAACCTTAATCTCTCTAAAGCAGGGTTTTTCAACGTGTTTTAGGCCAAGGACTCCTTAACTGAAAGAGAGACAGAGCATGGACCCCTCTACTACATATTTTGTATAAAATAAAGTTGCATATTAAACTGGGCCTACAATAACGTGTAGGGTGGCCTGAAGCCTTTGTACATACCTTTTTGGTGCATAGAATACTAAGCTATTAAAATAATAATTGTTGTCATGATTTTATAAATCATGTTTAAATGTTAAACATACATGTGGCACACTGAATCCGTAGGATTACCTGTGTCTGTGGATGGCTATTTTAGAGACTACCTTACCTATAGGCCAGTCAGCCTATCATCAGTGGGGCTTTTTTCACAAATAGATTGATTTACATTTGCTAATAATTTGTTGGATTCATTTTCAGACATTTTAATTTTTGAAAAAAACTTTCAAGAAATGAACAATAATTTGGTGGCCCCCCTACAGTAACTCTGAGGACCCCCTAGGGGTCCCGGACCCCTTGTTGAAGATCTCTGCTCTAAAGTGGTTGGTTGTCTAACCGTCATAACAAGTTAAATTTTTCCCGTGTGAAGTTTTTCTCTAAAAAATAAACTTAATTGCACCACAGTAGTATTAATGTGGAAATGCTCCCATTTCCACATTAATACATTAATACTGTAGCCATAGGCATAATCAAAACTGGCCAGTGCAACGTACTCCAAAAACCTATTAGAATTTCCTTTACATAAATAAAGACATTGGCACCATAAATTGATGCAGAAAAGGGACAAATAGTTGCTGAAAAAAATCAGCATAATGCAGGAAATTAAGTCTTTGATGTCTTAAAAATGTTTCAATTTTGCTCAAAAGTGGAATCTCAAAGTTGAACCCAAAGTTACGCCCTTGACTGTAGCACCCTCTACTGTATGATATGTTCTTTTATTTTCTGTATTATACTGTAAATTGTTTATTTCTATATATTACAGTTCATTACACATACAACGTCTATTTCGAGTGTCAAAAAATATTTTTTCTTTTGAATTATTTGCTGAAATCCTACTAATGAAACATAATCAGCTATTACAGCAACGTTTCTAATCTATTCTATTATACCAGTATGCCTAGTATAATTCAATAGATTCTAAATTGCATATATTTCTTATAAAATACTGCATATACAGCAATAAAAGAAAATGTCAGTATGTTTCCAACTGTTGTGTTTACCGCTGTGCTCTGGACTGTGATCCTCCAACGTGTCCCAAACGGTCCCAAACACTTCGCCCCATGCCAGATGCTTTCTGGGAAATGTTGTCCCATCTGTCACTTCGTTAAGCGTTCACGGACGCCTTCCTTGAAGTAGAAAAACTACAAACTGACCGGTTGTCCTTAGGAGAAGGTCCATTCGGTTTTTCTATCTGCCAGCAGGCAGCCAAAATGTTGGCCATCCTGTCTGTGCTGTTTTTATGTCTTTCTAATCCGGTCTGTGGCGTTTTTCAGAAACTTTACTGCAGCATATCAGAAAGCTGTGAATGCGACTTTAAGCCAAATATCAGAGGTAAGCCGACATATGTCGTAGCTAGCTAACCTTAACTGACGGGTGCTACTTATTGTTAGCCAGCTAGCGGCTGGGCTAAAAAGCTAAACAAGTATCTGAATATCGTTTGTCCAATAACTTAAACAAATGTAACATGTCTTGTTCGTGTGCAGAAAGGGTTAGCCAACTGTCTTTTTATGTTACAATGTTCACGAAGAGCTAGTTAATACTGTTACTGTAATCATTGATTTACTAGCTAGCTAGTTGGCTGTTATGCTAGCTAGCAAAACACAGTTAGTCTTCTCTGCTAATAAACATTGAAGATAGAGTTTAAAGAGGTTGGAACAAATCAGTGTTTTGCAAGTTATAACTATAGGGGATCTTTCTTAATATGCAGTTTAAAAATGTGAAATTAACACAATAGCAATATGTGGTGGTTGCTACATGGAAAGTATTTGGTATATGGAATTACATTTTTAAATTAAATGTACACTTTATTCCATGGTAGGCAGACAGACACAGACTAGAGCCCATCACTAAAAACAAACTGACAACAATACATTGGGAAATTGTGTAATTTAACAAAGGTACTTATACTTTTTATGCACCTTTTATACTTCTACTCCACTACATTTCAGAGGTAAATATTGTACTTTTTACTCCACTACATTTGTCTGACAGCTTTAATAACTTTTTAAAGTGAAAACCACGTATCTCCAGATGTGTTGATGTTGAATGTTTGTGATGAACTGAAGGTTGAAGTGTTCCTTTATGTGTTGAGAAAATTCTCCTACTTCTTAAGCTAAATAAAGTCTTTAAAAGCCTCTTGGATCAGCTGGAAAATGCATCGTCACAGAGCTGAAAACAGGGCTGTTTTTATGATACCATGGTTTTCACAGGACAAACATATGATGATCTTAGAAAAGATGATACATTGCTGTAGATTAAACTACCCATCAGTATGTAAAGGAGTTAAAATGAGCCCAACTTTAAACATCTACAGCAGTAAAATGCAACATACACATTAATGCAGCATGAATATTTATCCAGAAACATCAGATATGATAGTAGAACACTGGCATGGAACATTTTACTGCACACTCAATACTTTTACTTTAAGTACTTTAATTACATTCTGCTGACAATACTTATAGTACACATATTCAAGTCAGGTTTTGAATGCAGAACTTTTACTTGTACTGGAGTATTTAGTGTATCTGTGGCTCCTTAGTTCCTGAACCAATGTGGTTGACAAGCGGCTCAAGTTTTAAGGCTGTCAGTCAAGTAGGTGTTGAGGATGGTTGGTAAAATTAACATCACAGGTGTCTTTATTTCCTGACAACCAGACCTGGAGTGGGATCTCTACAAGAATGTTTACGGACAACATCTGGCCCAGGAAATTGTGTCAGAGGAGGTGGCCCGGTTCCTTCAAAATAAAAGCCCTGCGCGGCCCCTGGTGCTGTCCTTCCATGGCTCCTCTGGGACAGGAAAGACACTCGTCAGCTCCATGCTGGGAAATCACCTGTACGGCTCGGCGATGAGCAGCCCGTATGTCCACCAGTTTGTTCCCACGCTGCACTTCTCCTTACCTGACCGGGTCAAGGAGTACAGGGTAAGTTAGGGATCAGTGTGTAGGGCAGTGTTAATCTTGATTTAAGCAGGCGTTTAAGTTTGTGACTAAATCTAAAGTGAGAGACAAAGAACAGATTAAATGTTTCTGGAGATAAAATGAGATGCAGCAGTTGTTCCGTTTTACCTAATGCTTAATTTAGCTAACTTGCAGAAAGAAAACGGTGGTGGGTGGAAGAGAAGTGTGCTAATTATTGGCATGTCAGGACTGAATTTCCCTCCTTTGGTTTGCAGGAGGAGTTGAAGAGCTGGGTGCAGGGGAACCTGACGGAGTGCGCTCGCTCCGTCTTCTTTTTCGAGGAGATGGAGAAGATGCCTCCGGGTCTGATCGACGTATTGGAGCCCTTCCTGGGTCCTTCCCACATTGTGTTTCGCACTAACTACCGCAAGGCTATCTACATCTTCATCGGGTGCGCACACACCCTCAATTTTTTTACGCAATTCTAATGTCAGTCTGAACACACCTGTGGAAAAACCAAACCAAAATGTATCAGCCACCATGACTTGAAAACAGAGGATCTCTTAAATAAGTAAATATTATAACTATGACATAAATCAAGAGTTTTTTTTAGAATGTAGTCGTTATCCTGTCACCTCCATAAGTCCAAGTCAAGAGAGAAACGGTCAATAATGAGACAGAAAAAAAAGAATCCGCTTCAAGACCACTCACTCACCTGTTCATAATTTATGTGATGTGAGAGACAGTATATCTTCTACTTTGAGATGATCATTTTGCTTTATTATTTGTAATAATCAAAAAGCAAGTGCAGAGTAACACACTATAGGATCAGATTAGGCTATATTATATAGTTAAAATATGAAATGTAAATATTCCCATTCTGGAACTTATGACTTGTCCTGAAGAATTCATAGTACAAAGTGCTCGCTGACATTGTGTCTGTGGCCAAAATGAAAATAATTGATACCTGATGATTGAGGTATATGATGCAGCCGGGCATATACCAGGCGACCAGTCTCGATGCCCATTCTAGATGGATTTGGAGAGACCAGACTCAAGTACTACAGCCCTGCCTCCATGTGAAACTATATTTTCAATGTGTGATCATTTTATCAAAAGTGAATATACCGGGGTTCAAACTCTCAACAAAACTTTCAAATAAAAAATGGCAGCAGTTAGTGTGGACTCTGAATGTGTTTTGTGTGTTTTCCCTGCAGCACCACAGGAGAGGAGGTGATTAAAAAATTGGCTCTGGAGAGCCGGCAGGCCGGACGGGACAGGGAGGAGATCAAGTTGGCCGAGTTGGAGGAAGCCATCGCACGGGCGGTTTACAACAGCACAACAAGTGAGTGTCTTTTTTTTTATTTATCTTGAAAATATTCAGCGATAAGTACAGATATTTGACACGGCACTTTATTTTCCTATTTTTAAATTCACATGTTGCTCAGCACTTCACCAGCCGTTCCTTCTGCCAATATTTGTGGTTTAATTGGGCTTATGTTTTGTGTGCAGTCACCAGTACATCTTACTCTGTGGAAGACAATGTGTACAAAGCTATTCAAAATAAATTGTGTATTTATGTACAGTACATTCACAACGTATATACATTGGAGAAAAAACAAATATGGGCCAGTTAATAAGGATAAGGATTATTCAGAGAATATTGTAAGAGCTCCGTTATTTACATGTAATGTTTCAAATTCCTTATATAGAGCCACTAATTAATCCTAATTATGAAGAAAGTTGCTGCTTTTCTTTGTCTCATCTGACATTCACTGATTATTTTTGGGTTTTGATGAAATAAACAACACACAATACAACAATATTTTGGAGAGGATTAAAGCCTCCTCAGTGCACAGTAATGAGCTGAATGTTGGATGCGCTGAGATGAAACAGCTCCCCCTCTTTGTTCAGTTGATCAAACAAGCTTATTTTCCCAGTTACTGTTACATTACTGTCAGACGAAAGGAAACTAAAGTGAATGTCTCTCTCCAGGCGGCTTCTTCCAGTCCAGCATCATCCAGCAGAAGCTTATCACGCGCTACGTTCCATTTCTGCCGCTGAGCCGACGCCACGTGGAGCGCTGCGTTCACTCGCAGCTCTGCCAGCGGGGCAGCTGCGGCCGCAGTGACGTGGTGGAGGCAGTAGGGGGCGATATGATCTACACTCCCGTTCAGGGACAATATTTCTCCAGCACCGGCTGTAAGACCGTCCCCGCCAAAATCAACCTCTTCCTGTGAGTCGAGGGGAGGACTGAACTGTTGATTTTTTTATTTTTTTTTCCAAGGACTAAAAGGGAAACTCCTTCTGAGGTGAGTCAGTGAAGAGAAACAGATCCCCGAGTCTGTTTCTTCCACATGGAGGTAAGAGCAGCATCTAGGACGCCTCCTGCTCTTGGAATCAAGGGGAATTGAACTCGCAGCCTCCCGAATTCAATGCAGCTTTGTGCTGTCAGTGCAGAGGTTCCATGAAGGCATCCTTGGTACTAACTGTGAGCGCACGAGAGTTTATTCTCTAAACGTTAGTCAGTGTCTAAACCAGGAGTCATGCCACGCTCTACCTCAAACCCAACTCTACCGTTAATTTATGAACTCTAAAGTTACAGGTACAATGCGCTTTCAGATTTCCTGCATGCAGCAGTTAAACAGGGAGATGAAATCTCAACCTTGTATTTCCAAAATGTTGACTTTTCATGAACGTGAAAATGGGTATATTAGCTGGATTTGGATACATATTTAGCTTCATTTAAAGAGTTGGTAAGTGAGCACTCGTGAACTCACTCAACATGTGTGAAAGTGTAAAAAAAACAACACTAGAATCATTAATACAAGTTTTCACTTAGCAGCACTTTAAGTGATTATGTAATTCCATGTGAGATTGAGAAATTTAAGAAATATACCAGCTTTAAGGGAAGAAATTTAGGGCTGATGTTTTGGCTCATGCCATCATTGGCATTCAACCAAATCCAATAAATATATAATAAAACAATATACGATGATTACATCTTTTGCTACCAAATAAAGTCCTTAATTAGAACCCAATTATCATTAAATGATCAGCTTCCTCAGTAAATGCAACTTATGACTTCACTCAGCAACGTTTAGGTTTCCTCTAAATTATCAGTATCATATACATACATACATACATTATGTATTTAAAATGTACATTGTCTTCTGGAAGGCTGTATTGGGACTCAAGATCCTATGTCCTTATCCTAAGATAATATGTCTATTAAAAAAAAAAAATGTAGGAAGAAATCTGAAAAAGAAAATGGATTTTACTTGAAGCTAGTTTTGTTCCTTTGCTGCTGTCCAGCGTGGTGATGTCATGGTTTTAGAGCACGTCATCCATTCGGCCACCAGGGGGCAGTAAATACTTAACTTTGCCAAGAGTGGAAGAGGTGAAGCAGAGTTCACCTGCAGCTCAGTGCATTTTAATTCAGTTGAGTACTGTCAAGAAAATTATGTTTAAGTTATATTTTGTTGCTTTACTGTAAAATGTTGTAAAGTTATGCGTGTGTTTTCAAACACACTCAAAGTGCAATTTACTTCTTTGGAGGATGAAATGGACCTGATGTATTATTATTATTTTCTCACTCTGCCTTTGTGAAGGCAAAGTGTGTGATGAGAAGTCAGTATGCATCTGCCAAAATGCATACTTTAATTCTGAAATATTGCCATGATTTAATTTTTGAAATCATTGTAATGGTTTGTCGTATTACATGATGGCTGTGTGAAGACCTGCGGCAGCAAAGCAAGACAATTTAAAGATTAATTGAATTTACAAGTGCAGTACATGAAGAGGATGATCTTATTGGAGCAAAGACTCAGTAACATACTTAATATTGACCCATAATAGTCTAGAAGTATGTAACAGTACATCGTTACTGTTTTATGAGTTTAATGCTTTTTTGCTCTTTCCAGCCAGCTGTTGGTTTCAGTTGTTTTATTTTCTATTCTATTTTTTAAAATTAAATAATTGAACGTTGTTGAACCTGTATTGTACACAGAGAAGACAGCCTATAAACTCCCACCAGACTCCATGTATTGTAGTTTTTGGTATGGCCAGGCAGGGAGAGTATTACCAGTTGTAGTGTATTGGTAGGGTAAGTCTGATTACATCATCTCCACTTTTAAGCCACAGCAATCACAATCAGAAGCAGACATCATTTGTTGGGTGGTTTGTGTCTTTTTGGACAATTCTGGCATCTTCTATTGTTACATGACCACTAAGGTTCTTGTGTCAGCCACTGAATGCCTGGATGTTAGTGACTGAAGCCAAATACAACTTCTTGTACTACAGTGTAATGAAAACAATAAATGCATTTAAATGCACAACGAAACTGTTGTTCTGTTCTTTTTCAGGCATTGAAAAAAAAGTCCATTAAATACACAACATTTCTGTCTACACTCTAAAACAGCTGCGTTAGTGATTTTAGTTTGAACACGTTTTCTCTGCACTTTGCTTCGTTGAAATGATCATTTTAAAGTAATCTTATACATTTGGCTTCTTTGTTCTCTTTTTCTATAATAACAGTATTTCTCCATATTTGCAAAGCCATTTGAAGAGATTTTAAAACCTGCATTGTTTACATTGATGACTACTTCTTTCTTGGCAAATTGCAACAAAAACACATACATTACATGAGAACATTTAAGGCCAAGCACGGCAGGCACATTGTTTTTTTAACGCACTGGTCAGTTTTTAGTAGGCATGGGCCGGTTACCAGTTTCAAAGTGCACCGCAGTTTCAAAAAGTCTCGGTTTCAAAATGTAACTACATTTTCTGTCATACCGTTCCTAAGGTATGAGCTGTTTTTTATGTTTGTTTGTTTTTTTTTTATATTATTTATGTCTTCAAGGACAGAAAGTGCAGTTTAGAAATCCCTCTCTCTGCCAGTGTGCAGTGTGTTTCAAAATAAAATACATTGTGTTCAATGGAAAAAAAAAGTTGTTTTTTACCCAGACATTTAAAAAAATAATACATTTATAGTTGTAATTGTAAAACCGTGATATTTTTGCTGAAGGTTATCATACCGTCAGAATCTCATACTGATAATGGTACTGATACCATGCCTAATTTTTAGTTTCAGTCTATTTTGCTTCCATAACGTGTCTTCTTTTAGAGTAGTGGAAAAAAAACATCCAAAATACACATTTAGGTGTTTATTTTACTGCACTTTGTCTATTTGCGTCTGTAGATTTCTCCTAAGGGTATAGGATATAAGTATATATATATTTATATATGATGCAAAGGTAAAGCATGCTGAGGATTTTATTAGATATTGTGTCTGTAAATTGTGGTTTCTAATAAAAAATGTATGCCATTTTACAATCCATTAGTTTAAAGGCCATTTTCTTAAAATGAGTTTGTTCTCAGATTCCGGGCGCTACTTCAGTAGCACCTACAGACATTTATGGGTGTTGAAATGAATCATTGCATCGTGATGCAATGATTCATGGACGATTCTGGATCATTGCAGTGACAGACCATAATCCATTATTGCCTACAGATGTTACTTGTTGATTTTCTGTTCAATGCTTTTTGGTTTTTGCCTTTTGTCTCTTGTGTTCAGACTTTGCTGCATTCAGGAATTGTCTTTTTTTTTGGAGCAGATGCAATAAAAAGGGAAGTTCATATACACTCACCTAAAGGATTATTAGGAACACCATACTAATACTGTGTTTGACCCTATCATATCAATATGGGCCAACATTTCTAAAGAATGCTTCCAGCACCTTGTTGAATCAATGACACAAAGAATTAAGGCAGTTCTGAAGGCGAAAGGGATCCCTCACACCATTACACCACCACCACCACCACCAGCCTGCACAGTGGTAACAAAGCATTCTCATTCTGTTTACGCCAAATTCTGACTCTACCATCTGAATGTCTCAACAGAAATCGAGACTCATCAGACCAGGCAACATTTTTCCAGTCTTCAACTGTCCAATTTTGGTGAACTCGTGCAAATTGTAGCCTAATTTTCCTATTTTTAGTGAAGATGAGTGGTACCCAGTGGAGTCTTCTGCTGGTGTAGCCCATCTGCCTCAAGGTTGTGCGTGTTGTGGCTTCACAAATGCTTTGCTGCATACCTCGGTTGTAACGAGTGCTTATTTGAGTCAAAGTTGATCTTCTATCAGCTGGAATCAGTCGGCCCATTCTGCTCTGACATCTAGCATCAACAAGGCATTTTCGCCCAGAGGACTGCTGCATACTGGATGTTTTTCCTTTTTCAGACCATTCTTTGTAAACCCTAGAAATGGTTGTGTGTTAAAATCCCAGTAACTGAGCAGGTTGTGAAATACTCAGACCAGCCCGTCTGGCACCAACAACCATGCCACGCTCAAAGTTGCTTAGATCACCTTTCTTTCCCATTCTGACATTCAGTTTGGAGTTCAGGAGATTGTCTTGACCAGGATCACACCCCTAAATGCATTGAAGCAGCTGTCATGTGATTGGTTGATTAGATAATTGCATTAACAAGAAATTTAACAGGTGTTCCTAATAATCCTTTAGGTGAGTGTATATCTGACTGTATATCTGAATTTGTTGAAAACCGCATGTAGCAATATATAATAATATTGACGAGGTGACGCATCGTGATGCATTGTGATACCGAATTGATTCCAATCGTTGACAGGATAATCGTAATCGAATCGTGAGAGATTCACACCCCTAACAGACATCAAACCGTACAGTTTCATTCCTATCTATATTCTGAAGGTTCTTACAGAGGGGTTTATTTATGTATCATTCATAGCCTGGTTTATAATTAGAACATATATAACAGAAACATGGTGACAATGTTCTTTTATGGCTGTTCTCAGTCATTAACTCAACATTATTTAGCCAATGTGGGATATTTGGTTGTGATTACTTACTAAATGAATGATAACACAGAAAGGTGTCTCAGCAAACATACAGATAGTGGCCTCACAGATTTTATGTTTAAAATGCAGCACAGATGGACTGCACAAAGATCAATGTAAAAAAAAAATAAAGCATATAAAGGTGCATAGGCTTGTATTACCAAATCCAGTGGTGGAATGTATCTAAAATACATTTACTTATGTACAATTTTGAGGTATTTTGGTATTTTATCAGGACCTAAAAGTGACATTGATGTCTGAAAAAAATGGTGTAGTATTGATACATGTTGTTTTTCCTCCACCTGTCACTGATGGAGAATGAGTGGAGCTGCTGTTGGTCAGCTCTCAACAGGAAGCAGAGGAGATGTGATCTCTCTGACAGAGACGTAGCTCCACTATCTCCTTCAGCAGGAAATGAATAGTTTCTCCATCGGAAATGAACAGGTGTCAGAGGTCTTTAGTATTGTGTGTGTGTGTGTGTGTGTGTGTGTGTGTGTGTGTGTGTGTGTATGTGTGTGTGTGTGCCAGTGGTGTAGTCTACGTGATACGCAGGTATATGCAGTATACCTACCCACTTAAAAATGTGCAATGATACGCAACAACATAGTTTTGTGAGAGAACTTTCACTTCAGATATTTGTATTAACAAATACGGGGTTGAATAATGTGACAGCAAACTAAACTAACTTTGCAGAACATGCTGAGAGACTTTTCTCATCTTTCATCGACACACTGAGTGCAGTGCGTAGTGTGCCCATAGCGACCGGGCCCAAATGCTCCGCCTACACTACCTCCAGTATCCTCCCTTCACTGCCCATTTAAGACAAATATAAGTAGCCTATTTTATTTTGTCCTTATTGCTTTGGGGTCAGCTTTTGTGATCCAGGCTCAGGGTCTTGACGTGAAAGCCCCCTTACTGCTTTATATTCCATTATATTTTTGATATGTTTTGAATGTCATCTGTGTTTTCCTTCTCATAGGATGAATTAAGGTATTCCCACCATAAATTCTGAGCCAGGAAAAAATATCTATATACAGTATATGTGGTACAGTATGCCCACTACAATACATTAAACAACACCACTGATGTATGTGTGTGTGTGAGTGTGTGTG
Organism: Zingel zingel; assembly: GCA_023566125.1. Taxonomy (NCBI): domain Eukaryota; kingdom Metazoa; phylum Chordata; class Actinopteri; order Perciformes; family Percidae; genus Zingel; species Zingel zingel. The sequence goes on along the minus strand of CM042314.1, from coordinate 6,952,499 downwards.
TGTGTGTGTGTGTGTGTGTGTGTGTGTGTGTGTGTGTGTGTTTCACAACTTGAAGTCCACTTGGATTGCGGGAACAGTGGGGGTTGTTAGGACATTTCAGGTGGTCTGCACAGAATAAAGATGGTTCTGAAAAAGTCTTTTCCTGTGTTTTTTGGACATGCTGATATTAAAATGTTGTTCTGTGCAAGATACCTATATATATATATATATATATATATATATATATATATATATATATATATATATATATATATATATGTAAGCAGTGTTGGAAGAAGTTCATTTACTGAAGTAAAAGTACTTATATCACACTGAAAATACTCCATTTCAAGTAAGTAGTCCTTTATATTTTGATGGGTAGTTTCATCTACAGCTATGCTTCATATTTGATTTTCCTATTTTCCAGCTGATTCAAGAGGCGTTTTAAAGACTTTATTTAGCTTAAGAAGTAGGAGAATTTTCTCAACACATAAAGGAACCCTTCATCCTTCAGTTTATCATCATCATCAACACATCTGGAGATGTTACATGGACACGGTTTTCACTGGACATGAAGGGGATGAAGAACGGTCATCTGAAAAGTAACTAAAGCTGTCAGCCAAATGTAGTGGAGTACAAAGTACAATATTTACCTCTGAGATGTAGTGGAGTAGAAGGTACATTAAATGAAAATACTTAAGTAAAGTACAAGTACCTCAGATTTGTATGCAAGTAGAGTACTTGAGTAAATGTACTTAGTTACAATCCACCACTGTCTTCAAAGGTCTGATTGCTGCAGAAAGATGAAACCTCAGTGGTTAGGAACAGGAAGAGATTTGGCTACTTGCTGTGATGGAACCTGCAGAACTGCTAAACAGTTTCTGAAATTATCTAGGTGTTTTTTGTTTAGTTTTTCTTTTTTTAGTTGTGTCAAACTCAAGAACCAGATTATTATCCGGCCCGCATATCAATTTAGGTTCACAATACATTTTCGCCCACCTAGTTTTTATCGTTTTTTTCTGACGTTGTTGTCATTTTTTTGGACGATTTGTAACTTTTTCCGACGTTGTTGTCACTTTGGCCGAAGTTTTTGTCTTTGACTTCTTTAGGACTTTATGTCGACCAAACTGTAAGTGAGAAGACTATATGACACATGCAATAATACAGTCAAAGATATTTGACTTTTTCGATTAAATAAAAGCATATCAATAAACTAAACATGTCTGGCCCTGGATGTGATTTTTATCTTCCAGTGTGGCCCTTAGTGAAGTTGAGTTTGACATCCCTGCCCTAAAGGGTCACGGTGGAATTTTCTTGGAACAATTTTTGTGTTTCTTTGTAACACTTTTTGCGTTCCCCCTGATCCATTAGATTAGTTAGTGTGCTGGTCCAGTCCAGTTATATAATACACTGCCAGTTTAGGGAAACCCTCTGCAGATACTACATAAAGCAGAGATGATGTGACACTTTACTTATTACTTTTATTGCTCATTATTCCTTTCAAAAGTGTTGTTAAAGTCTGCTGATGAAGCTCTGGGATTAAAGCTAGTAAGTGGAGTAAATATTACTGGAAAAGGCTAATGATGCAGAAACACTGGTTTGGGAATGGCCTAGAGATGTAAGACGTTGACCAACATCCCAGGTTCAGCCCTTCCAGAGATCTGTGTTGCCCATCATCTCTTTCTTTCTCATAATTTTCTGTCACCTCTTTGCTCCCCTCCAAAAACATTGGTTTGGTCCCTTAAAGTTCGTCCCTAAACATCAACAAAATCTTTCCGGCATTAACCACCTTTGAAGTTACTATACTTCACCAACTACTACTACTACTACTACTACTACTTCTTCTTTGTCGACGTCCAAATGTTGACTCGCTACCTGCTGGAGGTGACAACCCCCCAACGTTTCGGAAACGTTGCCTCCTATATATGCCACATCTCTCCGTGATCCTGCCGTGATGTCTTTATTTACCCCCACCCTGCAACCCAAACCACAGGCGGTGTGAGGAAAAGAAGGGGTTCGAAGGTCAGCTTAGAGGCCTCTTCACCCCAGCTGCTGTATCACAATCTCCATCCTCCTGGACAATGAGACACACACACACACACACACACACACACACACACACACACACACACACACACACACACACACATACATACATAATAATGCCGGGATGACCACCGCGCCCACACACACACACACACACACACACACACACACACATATATATATATATACATACACACCTCTTATGACCTCTGAGCCTGTTTTCACACGCTCACTGCAGAACAGCTGGAGCAGCCTCTTTCATTGGAGAGAGAGAGAGAGAGAGAGAGAGAGAGAGAGAGAGATAGAGAGAGAGAGAGAGAGAGACACAGAGGGACAGTTGAGGGAAGGTTGTCCACTTTATTTTCTTCTTTCCTTTCACATTCTTCTTCTTCTTCTTCTTCTTCTTCTTCTTCTTCTTCTTCTTTTCCTTCTTCTTCTTCTTCTTCTTCTTCTTCTTCTTCTTCTTCTTCTTCTCCAGTACTTTCACTTCCCCCCCTCTTTCATCTCTCTTTCCCCCTCTTTTCTCCCCTCTGCTCCCCCATCACAAATTGTGTGTAAAATGCCACTTTCACCTCCTACCTCCTCACCCCTTCCCAGCCCTCCCTTCTTCCTCCCCTTCCTTGGAGGTGGGGGGGGGGGGGGGGCAACAATGGGACACTGCTCCTTCCTCCCCCATTTCCCCTCCTACCTCCACATCTGTGAGTGCCCCTCTGTCTCCTCATTCTTCTCCCTAACCGCTCCATTATTGGGCCTCTTTCACTTGTAAATGTGGCCAGCGATACTTCTGATGGGTCTTTTATGCACGCGGCCGGGGTCAGGAGAAAGGTAGGGGCAGGAGAGGAGGGGGTGGGTGGGTACAATGAGGGGGTGGGTCAGGGTTGAGGGTGGCGAGGGGAGAGGGGGGGGGGTTGGTTTAGGCAGTCTTGTGCTGTTTTTCCTTGCAGGCCAGAGTGTGAGGGGACAATCGTGACAAAGAGTTAAATCCTTTTTTGTGTGTGCAGTCATTTGGGACGGTTGGGACGGGCCCAGCTCTCGCCTCGCATTCCTGCAGCCGAGAGGACGGGACTGAGGTGGAGGGATGACCAGAGTGAAAGCTCAACAGGCAGAAGTTGTGTAGAAGGATGTGTGCAGAGGCCCTTAGCATAGCATAACAGAGCATAACATTATAATCCATAGCATGCAACATTGAGGCCCCATTACAACAGGTGTTCCAGCAATAGGTTGATGCTTTTTGGATGTTTTATTTTAATTTCAGAGTTCTGCATTTGCAACCCTGTCTGCTTTTTAAACTAAAAGTCTACAGCCATGCTAGCAGCTCTGTGAGGATGTGGCAACTTATAGGGCACAGCCAGAGAAACGTTGTAGAAGCGAGACACCCCAACTTAGAGGAATTTCCTGTGTCTGTGTCACGTGGGTTTCTCCACAGCCACGCCTTTTTAGGAGACTAGCGGCAGGTCCTGAGTGTATTGATTCACACGGGATAAGTGAACGTAAATAGACGCATTCTAACGTTCGCCAACGCCGTAACAAAACAAATTTTGGTAATGCTCAATATGGCTTTAGCTGTGTCAATATTTAATGTTAGCAAAAGAAAATATTAATAATGTATGCAAATATAACATTTTATCCATCCACATGACATTCTTGACATTTTCAAACGAGGCCACGCACGTTTAGGAGACATGGAGTGTGTACCGTTTTATACCATTGGTGCAGCTTGTAATGCACCATCTTGTAATACGCAAATTGTCATGCTGACAATGCTAACATTCTGACTTTTAGCAGGTAATATTTACCAGATTCGCCATCTTAGTTTAGCCTATTAGCATGCTAATATTTGCACTTGTTTTGCAGGTATTTAGTTATAAACTAAAATATTGGTATGGTGAAATGCAACTACAATGTTATATGAAAATCTATCTTGAGATCATGAATGTCTGTACCAATCTTAATGGCAATCTATCCCATAATTGTTGGCCGACAAACCAACATTGCCATTCACAGAGCTATGCTGCTAGTGTGGCAAAGAATCTCTGAAAATACGAATAAATGTTTGCTTTTTTGAAAATAAAAGTAAATACAGAGAAGTTGTTTTTTTAACTAAAAGGAATAAACGGAGCTACATCACATTCTACGTCACATTTGAACCCAAGCCACAATCTTTTTCCAAACTTAACCAAGTAGTTACTGCAACCGTTTCACAACGTTAATATGTTTAAAACCGTGATCGTTATGTACAATGGATTAGATAGGACGGAAAACGCTCCCATGGGTCATATTTCCTGACACAGATATGGGCTCAAATTTATGAAACGCTCCCGTGGGTCATATTAGAGACTAGGAATAAACAACCTATATCACTGTATTTTTATTTTAGACTTTTTGCTATCACCAGACAACAACGGCAATATTGGACAACAGTTCAAAACCGTGGGTTACATTCAATGACTTGCTTTCTACAATATCTGCACATTGCAAGTGTGCCAATTTTAAGGCTAGGGAAGCGTTGTGGTTATGTAAACCGTGGTTGTGGTTAGGCATCTAAAACACTTGAAAGATTGTGCTAATGGTAAGTAAACAGGAAAACATTAAATGCAGGTCTGTGATGGTGTTAGAATTGTTGAAATCTTTATTTCTTCCAACCTTTGAGTCTTTTGAGTATTATAAAAGCGTCAATCATGCTTTAGTTGCCATGAGTGGATATTGTTGCAAAGCCTCAGTGTGGACTCAAGTGCTCGATTCAGAGGCAACACTTTTAGTGTGTTAGTTGAAAAAACAGGCTAACAAAGCACATGGCAAGAGGCTGTAGGCAGGGAAAAGTGTCCAAAAAGACAGCAAACAGGAGGGCTGGATGCTGAGGCGATACACACATTAGACAATCTTACAGGGACCTGAGGGGAGGCCGGGTATATAGGCTACTGGGGAAGATAATTAGCTGAGGAGCAGGTGTGTAGGCAGGTATCATTCCGGTATCATATTGTCATCTGTTAGAGGGTGAGGTCATAGCCTGGGACCCAGACAACTTTTGGAGATTATGCATTTGCGAATTAGTCTGACGATGCCAGGCCAAAAATATGTTTTTATCTTTTAAAAACGATTACATCCCCAGAACAAACACTGAGGCTGAGCTGTGAAACCACTGACCCCACAAAAACTTTCTACATGTAATCAAATCCATCCAGAAGTCCCAATTTATAGCTCACATTGACGTTTGGTTAGCTTGTTTGTAGTCTATATCCACGATGTTCCACTTCTGGGATTGCTCCGTTGGTGACGGAAATTCAGCCGGATCATGCTCTTTTCAGCTGGATGTCTGTTACCTTCCGCTTTCTTTGTGATGGAATTTAAAACTCTGGTTGATTTCTGAGGACTATGGTTAACTGCTCCTCAGATCTCTGCAGGGTAAATCCAGACATCTAGCTAGACTATCTATCCAATCTGAGTTTTCTGTCGCATGGCTAAAACAACTTTTGAACGTACACATGTTCCACCAAAACAAGTTCCCTCCTGAGGCTATTTTGCAGCGGCAGCGTTGCTCCGTCCGGCGCTTAGCGCCGCCCAAGATGATTGTGATTGGTTTAAAGAAATGCCAATAAACCAGAGCATGTTTTTCTCTCATCTCGGTATGCTGTGTGAACTAGCCAGACCCTCCTCCGCAGCGCTGTGGAGGAAGGTCTGGCAATGTGAGACTAGTTTTTTTGTGTTGTTGTACGACTTCGGTAAATCCGAACTAGCCCTTTATAACACAAAAGTACATTGCTTAGCCTCCGTGCCGGAACTCCTGCTTGCTTCTGCAAACTTGGTTTGTGTATAACACACTGTCTATGGATGAGCCCACTTCAAAAAATCTGGATTATCCCTTTAGGCTCAATGCACCCCGATGCCAAAGTACAGCTTCACGGAACTGCTACTGTAGCTGTAGACTCTTAAATATTGTCTAACGACAGCTGTCTTACCTTTATCCCTAATAATTAGCCACAACTATTTTGTTGATTTCAAAGTGCTTCGACATGTTATTTCTCAGATAATTTCATATCACATGTTGGCTAGTTTGCTCCACTTTGTATTACGAAGACATATTTTATATTACTGCCTATTAATCGGCGATGTCAGTTTACTGAAGAGGTATCTTGACTTTACTTCACGTTTGTTGTTTATGTTGTAATGGCCTGACCAGTGTTCTGTGGGATTATCCGTTATTTTAGCTTCTGTTCTGACCTCCGACACACACACACACACACACACACACACACACACACACACACACACACACACACACACACACACAGCCATCGTACACAGTAGAGGGGTGGTCTCAGTGGCAATTGAGTCTCCAGGACAACAGGTGGACAAAAGGGACGCGGCGGGGGGAATGTGAGACGGGGAGGGAGATTGAGTGAGGGGGTGAAGGGTGGCTCCTGGAAAGGGCTGATGGGAGATGAGAAGATGGTGTTTGGGGGGGGGGCTGACCTTGGCCTCTGTGCGGTGGTCAGATGGGGTGCGAAGGCCACTGGCCGTGAAGGAGGAGGGTGATGAGCAGGGGAGGATAAAGGCTGTGACGCCTCTCGTTCTCTTCAAACCGTAGTGATTAATGACAAAACACACATATACACACACACAGAGCACCCCGGCTGACCCCTCTGAGCCCGCTGCTCAAACAGTGGCCCCGGGTCTTTGGCGTGGTCACTTTTCCCAACACTTCTGATTGATGAGCGATTCCTTTCCCACCACAAATTATGGTAATAATGCTGAAAGAGACGAGGAGCTGCAACTCTGCAGCTGCTCTGCACGACTCTCTGATCCCACAGAACAAGCGGGATTACAACCTCACTGTTCACATCTTAAAAAGTAGATATCATTTAAGTTGCTTGGCTAGCCAACAAAAAGCATCTACATGCAGGTAATTCTTCTACGATGGTTTAAAAGTCGAAAGCCAAAAGTAGGATTCTAATATCTGGTCGAAAAAAAATCTATATAGCATATCTCAATGTTTCATCACATCTGGAGTAAGCTTTGCCATTGTGGTCAAAAAGTTATCATGTCCACGTACAATAAAAGAATGAGAAGATATGATATGACAGGATAAGATAACACACAGCAGAAGTACAAAAACAGACGCACACATACTGTATGTAACTATAAAACACTAATAAAAAAGCTCTTTTATAGAAAACTGGGTGGTGTGTAAATTGTCTTGTTTCTGCAGATAGCAGTACTTACATTCACACACTACAGTGAACCCGTGTGTTTGTACCATGTATATGTACATGTTGTCAATCCTGGTTTACCAATTTCAAAGATTCTGGTTCCCGAGATAAAACGAAGAATGGCGGAAAGTAAAAATACCAGCACGTTGACAATAATCTTTCAGACAAAGGTCCTTCATTGTCACCTTGATTCTCTACCATTACATTTGAAAAGCCAAGCGACATTCAAGGTCTGAGAAAAGATAAACAGGTGCTTAACTGAGAGAGTTAAACATTATTATGAACGCGTACTCCCTTAGACAAAAACATTATCATTGAAAAAAGTGCAGTGAACTGACCTCAGTTTGGCCTTCCTGCTGCTCACAGGCCAGTCTTAGCTGCTGTGTGTGCTAATGTTCAAAATGTTCCACCACAACATAAGATTGCACACTCACTGTCTGTGTGCAAAGAACTATTTCTGTGTCTTTATGATTGTTTTTTTATTAAAGCGTCGACTCTCCTTGTAGTAGGAAATGTTGATGACAACGGAGACATGGCAACTTCCAACATGTCCTCCTCTGGCCACACAGTGAGTGTTGCTTAAAATAAAAAAAGCAGATGATTGGCCGGGAGAAGGCGGTGATGTCAGTGCGCCCCTGCTGAACCGCAGCTGTGCGTCTGCAGCTTGGACTGAACAGTGGTGCAGTGTGTGTGTGTGTGTGTGTGGGGGGGTACAGGCTGCTGTTTGGTACCAATAAAAAGGGTGATGAGGGGATGATGGCGGCTGGTTCAGAGAAGGCTGTAGCTGGTGTCGAAAGGGAAGAATAAATTGCAGCCCAAAAAAGCATGTAAACTTCCGCTCACACCCGTTAAAGTCACGTATGAACTTAAACGTTGCGTGCCTTGTTGTCGTAAAGGAGCCATTTGTCAGCTCTGGCGGTTTGAGCGTCAAACGTGGCCACCCGTTCTTGTCTCCGCCGCAGAACAAACTGGCTGGCGAACACAGCGGCGGTGACATTTTGCAGGAGGTGAGGGGTCGGTGATGATGGTGTGATTTGGGGAGAGAGTGTCCATGTGTGTGTGTGGAGGTAGGGGAGTAAGAGAACGGGGAGTGCTACATCATATGGACCATCTGCAGTCCCTCTCACACCCCCAACCCTCAAAACGTTAACCCAGCTCAGCCCAGCTAGCACTCAGTGGCAATTCCAGCTGTACCTTTTAACAGCCGACATTGCAGACTGTGGAGGATGCACATGAATTCTGGATGCAAACATGCGTGCTCGCACACACACACACACACACACACACACACACACACACACACACACATACAAATGGCCTCTTCTCTCGGCTCTAAAAAAAAGACGTCACATGTTTTCATGGAGTCAGGAGGTCATTTCCAACAACAGACCTTCAGGAATATTGCACGTTTCTCAGAAACCTGTGAAATGCTGCTGCTGTGTGTGTGTGTGTGTGTGTGTGTTTGTGGGTGTGATGGGAAAGAGGGAAGGAGGGATGCTGGGAAGGAGGTCGTGATGTGACGTCACCTCTGTGATGCTCCAATACACCCTCCTCCTCCTCCTCCTCACACCGCCCACATCCGGTCCCTTCCCTTCATCTTCTCCATCCTCCCTGCTTTTTACTCTGCGGCAGTGTGTGTGTGTGTGTGTGTGTGTGTGTGTGTCACAGTGATGACACAGCCCGGGTCATGTGACTGTGGAGGTGGTGGTGTTGGGTGGGAGGAGGAGGAGGAGTGGTTTGGAGAGGAAACATGAAGGAGGAAGTGAGTGACCCGGAGCAGAAAACAGCAGGTCGAGAGCTGCTCGACGGCGTCCAACATGGAGGCCGAAGCCAGAAGAGGAAGCGTTTTTGAACATTTTGGCGCTGCGTTAACGTCTGTAATCACATTTCTCTTCAGTCACTCACCCCCCAGCCTTCGCCTGGACATGGAGATGAAGACAGAGATGACTCTTTGCTTTTCTTTTGAGATATTTGCCAAAAAAGAGAGGACAGCCTAAATGTTAACAAACTTGCATTCTTTGCAACATTCAACCCTGAATACATTTACACGGGTTTATTTTGTCCATCTGTGATGCTGCAGAGGCTTCGTCAAGTTATGAATCAAGGAGAAAAGGTGCCTCACGTTGGGTGAATTCATGAGACAAGATGGATTCAGAAAGAAATTGGCATTATGGCGACAGAAGAAGCAGGAGGAGGAGAGGTGATATATTAAAACGTACAAGAAAAGCTCCAGGAGGCCCAGCGATCAGTCTATACCTCATCAGCAGATGCCAGTGAGGTTAAATGGTTGTAATGATCTCTTTAATCATTACACTGCTCTCCTAATTGTTTCCTCAAGATATCTTTTTCATCAATATGGCTGCCGATACTGATCAATTCCTCGTCGAGGCGCTCAGCTGCAAGTGCACCTGAAGCATGCCTCACTGCCAGAGGAAAGCTTCAGCTGCATCAGCAGGTTTTATGATTTGGTTCGGTGTAAAATAATTACAAAATTTGTTTACAGATTGATGGTAAATAAACAGGGGGTTTGGTTTTAAATTTGAATCCTGATCCAAACTGCTGAAATAACCACATTTGCTCTCTTGTTTAATCTTTTATCACACAATTTTTTTTTCAGATCAGATATGTTCTAAACGTCCACGTGAAATCTCCTTTTAGCTTTTCAAGTCTCAATTTTGGGGGTTTTAGCCAAAGTATTGAAAACTTCCACATTAGTTAAGATTGTTGAAAACTGAACCTGATCCATAGAGGTTCCCAACCGATGGATCAGGACCCTCAGAAGGAGTCGAAAGGATTACTCTGAGAGGTCGCAAGACGCTAAACTGAAAAATGATACTTCTGCTCCACACATTTGTTCAGACTTTCCGCTACTTGTTGCCATTTTTCTTGTGAGTCTCTGAATCATTTTTAATTTTTAGACCTCAAAAAAAAAAATGAAAAAAAATAAAATAAAATAGCACATTTTGGTCAAATTGTTCGCAACACTGGCAATGACGGGTGGTGATCTTAGTTTAGTTAGTTTATTAAATATATCCACTACAAATGGACCGATATTATTTTGTTTTAAAGCCAAAAATATGATAACCATTTCAATGAGAGATAACAAAATAACATATCTAGAGTTGGTCAAAGTTCCTGAACCCAAACCAAATAGTAGGATTCTTTTTTAATCTTCCTTTTTTTAAATTCATTTTTAGACATCATTCCTTAAATTCAACTTTACCGTTGTACTATGTTTCAGAAAACTTTAAAGTGCTTCATGTTATTACAGTTTTACACCTCTTTTTTGTATTTGTTGGACTCAAAAATCGAGCTGGGTAACCAACCCCTTTACTTTTTTGGTACTCAACTAAATGTGACTGAAGCACTGTATGAAAATGTTTGCATAACCCAAATGTTTGCACTGACTTTGATCTGCTAGTTCCAGACTTCAATCAAAAATGTGCCAATTTTAGACTGTATTCTATTTGCACAAAGTGGTTGCTTCTTGTGTTTAAAACGTTAGTTTCTTTTGTAAAATGAAACACATTTGTAAAAAGATATTGATACATACTTTCTTTGGTACTGAAACTCACTCAACACCCAGCTCTACTCATGAACTCAAAGTGATCTGATTTGGACCTATTTTTTTTTCAGTCTAAGATTTTGACATAACAAGGGGTCTCTGCTGATCCAATCATGAGGCGTTCAGTGGCACTCGGTCAACAGACGACCTGTGTGTTTTTCTCCCCAACTTGGGTGGTGGACTGTGTTTGGACTCGGCACACACACCTCCCTGCGTTTTTTAATCCACTGTTGTGAGGCAGAGCCGCTCTGGTCCTCGGGCAACACGCTGACAGCGGATTACAGCAGCAAATTAGTCTAAGGAGACCCGACGCGTCCCAACCCAGGCGATGCTGTGGTGTGAAAATCAAACAGACCCCTGTCTCAAAAACCCAAGGAGGCCAAAGTCAAACTGAGGGGTTCGGTTTACTCTGTGGTGACAGCCTGTCAGAGTCCTGTTCATGTCACAGCGTTCACAGGCTGAGATTATCGACTTAAACACACATCTAACATCTCTAGCAAACTCGACACTGAGATTCATTGTAAAAATGTGAACTTCATTCTGAAAAAGATTCCTCAAGAAGTACATTTCAATGTGACATATGACTGAAGTTTTTAAACTTTTTGAAGATGTTTTTTTTTTTTTTATATTAATCCTACTGTGAATATCAGTTTTTTTTATCCATCCATCCAATTTTCTGGAATGAAACTAAATTAATCTTAAAACAGACAAAGCAATGAATAAGATAAATAAATGAGAAAGAAAAATGGATCTTGTTCCATGCACTTTTTGATTTCTGATGAATAATGTCAGGATGAGAGTGTGGTATCTGAAAATCTTGAATTTGAATAAAACTTTTATAATCAAGAACAGTGTCGGCGGATTCCTCTTCATACAGCATCACAGCATTACTATTAAAAGTCACCACAAGAGCAAACAAACTAAACATGGTTCCTGATAGACCACAAGAAGAAGACCCCCCCCCCCCCCCCCTTAAAAAATGCTAGAAGAACATGCACAATAATTTTCTTTACACACATAACCAGCTTAACTTGAACTGTTTCTCTAATGAATACAATTTTAATAATAATAATAATAATAATAATAATAATAATAAATGGTTTAAAAGAAAACTGCATGCACATGAGATAAATAAAAAAAAAGAACAATCAGGAAAGATGAACAGAAGAAGAAAGGAAAAGAAAATCTGATGCTCCCAATGATCATTCATTCTTTATTATTCACCAACAGTATAGAATCAGTACAAACGGATCCCGTCTTTATTGGCTTGTAATTGCATCCTTTATCAAAAGGATAAAAGGGCTCGGAAAAGGTCACGGTTTGTTAAACAAAATTAAAATGATACATTCCTGAAGAATTATGCTAATTATAATCCCCAAAACGCCAACAAAAGGCGGCAACAAAAGCTCACCAGTGGAGTGACAATAAACCTTCCCTGCGCCGTTTTCAGAAGGGGAAAGTGCGAATAAAGAGAGAAGCTGGGTCTGCCTGGGAAATATCAGTTTCACTCCAACGACTTAGGAAAAATGTCCCAGCTTGTAAAATACTTCATTATCACTCTTTATTTTGTGGTTGGCCTCCTTTTTCTGCAGGCTTTTAATGAAACTAAATCTGCAGAAAGTGAGTGTTTGGGGGGAGGGGGGAGGGGGACTTTTCTGCTTCAGTTCATGAGTTAAAGTAGACGAAATATTTTTTTTAGGGAGTTTTACTTCATAAAAACAAAACAAAAAACTAATTGGAGTCAAATGATGGTGGCAGGAAAAGACTGTGGCCCTCCAAAGGCCCTGAGACAGAAAGCCCACAACACATATAGGCTACGGACTAATAAATTAAAGGAAATGATGATTTTAAATAATGACTCGAATGAGCCACATGCAGAGAGAGAAAAAAAAAAAAACAACAAACACATTTAATCCGGGGAAAAGAGGATCAGAAGTGCAGGAGCGTCCAGCAACAGATGTCCAGGCACAATTCTCGGGTTGGATTTGAAATTTCACAAGAATTGCGTTTGGACAATCAGCAGCTAGAGCTCAGAAACACAAATCAAATCACCTTCAAAACAGACATCACGAGAAGAAAATACGGCTGGAAGATTAAGATTAGGTTTCTTTTCTTCTAAAGGTCTAAAAAGAGTCGATTGGTGTGTTAACAAGTGAGTCTTCTTCTCCATCACGACTCCCATTCAATCATGAAGACACCATGCAGCGTGTTCACACTCAAACACTGACTACACATCAGAGGCCACATCGGCCATACTATCCAATCACAGCCGCTAATTAGCCGCTCTCCAATTCATCGGAAATAATCCCACAAACAGCAGCCGAGAAAAAGATTAATAAAAAAAAAAGCAAAATCAGCTTCCATTCATTAACATCGCAGAGATAGACAATAACTTTGAGTGTATGTGCAGGGGGAAGAAGACGAAAAGAGGAATCCCGGGAATCAAAGCAGTTTTGGACCAAAACTCCTCTCCGCCATATCTGCACCTGTTAAGACGCATCTCTCTCTCTCTCTCTCTCTCCTCCATCCTTCTTTTCTTCCCCTTGTAGTCCCCCCCCCCCCCCCCTCTCCCCTAGAGAAAACCTTCCAAAAAAAAAGATGCCACTATAGCCTACCATCTATAGGATACCGCTCTTTTCAGCTGCACGAACCTGGAAAAGAGAAAAAAAAGAAGAAAAATGTGGGAGACGGGAGATGTGCTGCAGGTTGCATGATGCACCTGCTCCTCCGCGTGTAGTTCCAGGAGATAATTAGGAAGCAGTTTAGGCTACTCCAGCGGCAGGCAGGGGACGAGAGGCTGATGATGGAAGGAGGGGATCGGGCTGGGAGGCTGGATGCTCTCTCCTCCACCCCGGAGGCTCGCAGGGAGAACGCGGGGTGCGAGCGGACGGCACACCGCCGCCACAAGCAGCGCTACCGCCACCGCCGGTTTGCTTCTGTCGCTCCTGGTCTCCTCCTCCTCTTCCTCCTCCTCCTCCTCCTCCTCCTCCCTTACTGGCCGATTTGGGGGGCTTTTTCTGGGGCTCCTCCAACAATAAGCCCCGGTGCGTCCGTGTCACCGAGAGAGAGCTCGGGAGTGGGGCCGGTTCGCTCTTGGTACTGAGATTTGAATAAACACACACATTCACACACACCGCGGGGGTGATGATAAATTCCCCTTTGTGCCCGGAGGAGGAGGAGGAGGAGAAGAAGAAGTAATGAATCTGCACTGAGAGAGAGAGAGAGAGAGAGAGAGAGAGAGAGAGAGAGAGAGAGAGAGCAGCTGCGACTGAACAACCATCAAACCTCTTAAAGAAACAACGGTCTTATTTTTCCTCTCTCTCTCTCTCTCTCTCTCTCTCTCTCTCTCTCTCTCTCTCTCTCTCTAGCTTTTATAGCATTTACAATTACAATCACAACACTGTTAACCCTTTTGCATAAACACTGTATTCTGTCACACACACACACACACACACACACACACACACACACACACACACACACACACACACACACACACACACACACACACACACACACTCTGAGTGCTACAGATGACGTTTCCCTTTTTGCTGTGAGAGACAGTTGGAGCTTACAGAGGTTTCCCTCACTGATGCTGTGATGCTAGACAAAACTATAATAAACAAAAAGGATCATGTAGTTAATTTCACCTTAAACCAAACGAAATTTAAAATAAATAAATCGAGATGTTTGCATCCCAAACAGCCACTGTTTACAACCAAATAACCAAATAAATGACCAAAAATGAAATGTAGGCCTACATTTTTCGTTCACTTAGGCTACTTGAAGGATTTTTCTTAAAGTTGTTTCAATCTTTGAAGACATATTTCGTTTTAACATGACATCTATAACTTAAATATTAGAAATGTTTGAATTGAAATGTGAAAATTGAAATCTGAAACTATGAACGAAAGCCCTAGCACAGCTGAACCTAGAGGTGAGATTATTTTGTAAGCTTAATTCAATTAAATCAAAATTGAAAACTATTTATATTTATATTATACTTATTTATGGAGCAAGTTTCAAGTTACATTTCCACCTATATTGAAATGTTAGCATAGGCTATGTAGAAAAGTGTAATTTTTTTCTAATGAGATGGGTCATGAAGATGAATTAATATCCTTGAAGTATCTTTTTTTTCTCAATGATTTATAATTATTATACCTTTGAAATATTCCTAACTTAAACATTTGGTGAACTTTTTTAGTTGGAAAAAAATAGCAGACGGATTGAAATCAAGTCCAACAAAACACAAAAAATTAAACATAAGACAATATTGTTTTCTGTAATTAAAATTAAGAGATCAGCTTCTGCAGGTCATGCTTAATATATCCTGTTTTACACATTTAAAAAAGACAGCAATATAAAACAAAACAATATTGCTTCCAAATAAAATCTGAATTTGAAAAAAAAGAACACAATGATGAAACAAACAGCTTTGAAGTTGTTGGAATGTGTTTGCTTCTATTTTAATGATTCAGGCTAGCAGTTTGGCTCTGCTTCCAGTGTTTGTGCTAAGCTAGGCTAAATACAACTAAAGACCGAAAACAAGAGGATTTCTTTAAAAAGATTGCTCTTACATTCACTTGACACGATTCATGCCGCCGATTCAAAATGACAGAACATGGATGATGACTAAAAAACTTTTTCAGCGGCTAATGATATGATCACAAATGAAAACGATCCATCTGATTTATCAAACACAAACCGGGTCAAGACCAAAACATCCTTTATTGATTTCCCTCATTAAATCAATACTGGTGATCGCCCAGAAGTCGATGCAGATGAAGCAGATGAGACAGACAGATGAAAAAACTGTGACTCAGAAAAATGGCCCTAATGTTGGACTGCTAGGTGTTTCTATGTCTCAGTTGTCAGAATGTGACTTTAGGCAGCTTTTCATTTTGTTCCCAACGTTGCATGTTTTGGTTAATTGTCCAGTTTGAGTTTTAGCAGTGTGTGTTTTAGGGCTGCAACTAACGATTATTTTCATAGTCGATTAATCTGTTGATTATTCTCTCGATTAATCGATTAGTTGTTTGGATAAAATGTCAGAAAATGGTGAAAAATGTCGATCGTCCAAGCTGACGTCCTCAAATGTCTTGTTTTGTCCAAAACTCAAAGATATTCAGTTTACTGTCACAGAGAGAAGAAACTAGAAAATGTTCAGATTTAAGAAGCTGGAATCAAAGAATTTTTACTTTTGTCTTAAAAAAGTTACTCAAACCGACTAATCGATTATCAAAATAGTTGGCGATTAATTTAAAAGTTGACAACTAATCGATTAATCGATTAATTGTTGCAGCTCTAGTGTGTTTTTCATTTGGTTTTATTAGTAGATGTGTTGCATGCTTTAACAGTTAATATTTGCATGGGTTTGTAGATTCGCTGTTTTTCTAATTGTTTGTTGGATTTGGAATTAGGATTATGAGAAGCAGCTGTGATTGCCTGGACCACACACACACACACACACACACACACACACACACACACACACACACACACACACACACACACACACACACACACACAGCCAATGATTGGCCACAGGATCTAATGATGTGCTTGTTAAAGGTGGATGCGAAACAGGTGCAGGAGAAGGAGGAAAAAGGAGGACAAAGAAAGAGAATCCCTGATGTGACCTGCCGGATGAGAGGTGTGTTTTTTAGTCATTTTTTTATTGCTGTGCAGAAGTAACCGGTTTGATTTGAAATAAATAATTGAAGAAACCATCCTGTGGAACTTAAGTTTTTTTTTTTTTTTTTTTTTTTTTTTTTTTATAACAGTGTGGCAACACCTTGTTTTGCTGGTAAACCAAGGACCTTACACAACCGTGTGACACAGTCTTTAGCTCTTTGGCTTATTTTCTGAATAAAGTGGAGACAATTTATGGAAAATGTGGTGAGGGAAGAAAGGGGAAAAAAGTAGAAGAAAGAAGCATATTCACATATAGACTATAAAGTCACCTGACTCCAATTACAGACAGACAACACCTAACTCCTCCCCTCCGATTACAGAGAAGATGTGTCCACAGTCTCAGGAACTGTAGTATTATCGGTGTCCACTAAATGTTGAAAACATTAGTCCTTAGTTAGTGTTTGGCTTTTATACTTTCCATCAAATAAACCCGTTATAACCTCCGATGTTGGACAAAGCTTTAGGGCTTTGCAGACTGAAAAAGAACCAAGCCACAGCTTCTGACAATGTGATGACAATTCTCTTTCCAGAGAAGAATGATTAAAACCGAATGAGTTGACTATAATTAGCTTACTCCTTTGATATCTGTATGCTTTCTAATTGTCAGTGTTGCAACTTCACGTGTCAAGTTCAACACACATACACACACAACATCGGAATTGGTGTGCCACAATTATTTTTACTTTCGTGCCACCGCTGGTCAGTCCACCAGTCCAAAAAAACCCACCTCAAACGAGAATGAAAAAGATGTAATCAAATGTTGGCTTTTCTGAGGCGAGACTTTAAAATGTTCATAAAAATGCGTGAACAGAAACACGGCTGTAACAGATTTCACAAAGCCAATTACAGAGCTAGCCACCATGAAGGAATACCATTACTTTGGGTTTCAACTGTCCCATGATGGTCTGAAACACTTGTCATTTTGGGCATGAAACAATGAACTCTTGACATTTCTGTGTCTGTATTGGCTTCTAAACCCTCCACAGTGGATCCCAGGGTGATCCATTATCCCAGCATGTGCTTCTTTACCGTTGCACTCCTTATAAGTTGCTCTGTACAAAACCATCAGCTTAAAGCCAGATGTAAACAGTAGCCTAAGACAAGGGGTTAAAGAATAAATTACCCAGCAGGCTTTGCCTTCCTGGCGATGGCGGACCCTTCCTCATCCTCTCATCAGACATGTCAGTGGATCCCCTCCGCCCTGCTCTGCTCTGTACGGTGAGTTAACATTTCCGTTGCTGGGAACATCTTTGCACGTTGGATGCTCATTTGCCTCTTAAAGGGCCCCGCTGCTGCCTTTTCATGGCCCTGTAAGAATAATTTAGTGCGGGAGGCCCGAGATCACTGGAGATTATGACTATGAAAGGGGAAAAGGACGCGTTATTAATGCTTGCTCAGCAGAAAGAGACGAATGAGAAAAGGATCCCCAACGGGCCTGGATTCACTGTAACACGCGGCTGTGCCATGGGAAACCACGACGGCTTCAGTCTGTTCTATAAATACGCCTCATGAAAAAAGAAAGTGTAGTGATACTGAAAGACACTTAAGGTCCCTACTGGAACATTATAGGAATACACCAAGAGATAAAATGCATTGAAAAGGTCACTACAAATGGGTGTTCAGTCCCTGCAGATATATTATAGGAACATCATGAGGGTTACCTTTAGACTAATGGGGATACAAATAACATGAAGCACAGTAAGGTCACTACTCTGGGCCATAGAGACACTATGAGTCAATATAGGAAAAATTATACATACTAGAGCTGCACGATATAAGGGAAAGTATGCAATATGCGATAACATTGTTGAATAAGCAATAAATAAACAGATATTATAGTGTACTCCATTCTGCATGTCTGCTGCTTTCAGTATTCTGTTAAAATACAACAAACTGCTTGTTGAATTTGAAAAACAGATGAAAGGAAATCATTTCCAACATTCTATTATTGATCAAATTGAACATTGAATTGAATATTATGAAGGCACCACTAAAAAAAAGAATGACAGTTACATTTTAAAGTGCAGTTTTCTACTGATATTTACTTTCAACTAACACAAACGATCTCTGAGTGTATTTCGCAATATGCCGCAGCCTTTCACGGTGTGTGTATTGCGGCAGGTGATGTTGCGAAGACGATAAAAAAACAATATATTGTGCAGCCTTAATAACTATATATATATATATATATATATATATATATATATATATATATATATATATATATATATATAATGTGAGCATATCTAACATTTATTATGTAGTATAAATGTATACATGTACAGTATGTAAATATTTTAAACATAATGTTAGACATCTGGCGCTGATGTCAGGCTTTGTCCCTCACCTTCCGTGTGTGTTGCCGCCACCTCAAAATCCCTTCGCTACAGGAAACGACAAACAAACAACAAACTTTGAGCTAGCATGCTACAGTAGCTTGTGCAACAAGGCAGGCCTGCTTGGTTGTTTCGGTAAGTCATTGTAAAGATTTACAAAAAAATATGTTTACGGCATTAACTACCTAAGTAGGACATTTTGGGACCGATTGGTGGGATTGCTGTGGACGAAGTAGGCCTACACACGCCGATACACTGGTAAGAGCAAATGAGATTTAACCATGTATCCAGATAATTTAAATAGCTCTCCTTACTGTATTGTGTGAACAGTTAACTTAATTTAAAATTGTATGTGGCGTTTTCTTTTGCGGGGTGCAAATGTTCCACCAAAACTAGTTCCTTCCCGAGACCATTTCGCAGAGCCACCGTTGCTGCCTCTGATACTTAGCACCGCATAAGACAATTGTCATTGGTTTAAAGAAATGCAAACAACCCAGAGGAATTTTTCCCCTCCTATCCTGGAATGTATGTGTGGTGAAGCCAGACCTTACTCCACAGCGCTGTGGAGATAGAGCTGGCAATGTGAGACTAATACTACTCTGACTACGAACGGAAACCAGAATGCTTCTGATACCAAAATCTTTTCCCGTTGCCTACATATTTTGCATTAAAATTAGATTAGAATTAGATTTCAGATATCATCATGTCAATGTTGTCCTGTTCCATAGGAGCTGCTGGAAATCTGAATTAGAAAATACAACAAAGACCCCAGAATGTAGACTTTGATATCTGCCAACAACCATCAGTTGACAGAGGAGGTGGTGATACTTGTTCTGCCAAATATTGTGAGTGTGACTGAGGTCCTGGTCACTTTTCGTGGGGCTCCTACTGGTGCCTGGACTGGTTTGGAGACCACTAGTCCGGCATTGCCAGACCTTCCTCCACAGCGCTGCGAAGGAGGGTGTGGCGAGTCCACACAACATTCCGGGATGCGATATTACGAATCCCACTATGGCCATGCCAAGACCCGCCCTTCAATAGCATTTATTGGCCAAGCGTCCATGCTTACGCAAGGTAACGTAACCCATTTGTACAGGTCCTATCCCTTGACCAATCGGCTATCCTAACCTTAACCACTCAAGGTCAAATGCCTAACCCCAACCAATCAAGCTGCTTCGTAGGGTGGGTCTTGGCGTGGCCATAGTGGGATTCGTAAATTTGTTTCCGGGATGGGGGAAAACCTGCTCTGGTTTAGTGGCATTTCTTTAAACCAATCACAATTGTCATGGGCGGCGCAAATCGCCGGATGGAGCCATGGTGGTGCTGCAAAATAGCTTCGGGAAGGAACTTGTTTTGGTAGAACGTGTACGTTCAAAAGTTGTTTTAGTCATTCAACAGAAAACTCAGATTGGAAAGATAGTCTAGCTAGCAGAGAGCTGAGGAGCAGTTAACCATAGTCCCTCATAAATCCACCGGAGTTTAAATTTACACAAACAAAACAAAGACAAAGAAAGCAGAAGGTAATGGACATCTGGCCAAAAAAAGTGACATCCAGCCCTACTGATGTCTGCAGTAGGGCTACACTTCAAAGTCCTCAGTTGCAGGATAAGACTCACTCTTGTCAACACTTCTGACACCACATGCCTCTGCAACAGGTTGGTGGTGCAACAGGTTGTCAAGGTAACAGGCCGGTAACTGTGGTCAGGAATTGGTGTCAGGATGCAAGTGCCATATGGAACCAGGAAAACCAGTGACATGAATGACTGGTCAGAAATGATTGCGTAAATAGTTTCAACAGACGAAAACAGAAGAGACAGAAGGAGCTCCCATGTTGATGCACCACCACCAGGTCAGGGAGTGCATGCTAAAGTTCATTTTCTCTACCAGCTAGTCTCTAACTCTGTCTGCTATTTGATGCTGGAGAGGTAGTATGCACTGGGGTGTGTTTTGTTGAAAACAGAAACAGACACTGGCTCACAGAGTTGTGCTGTAAAACCCAAACATATGACAAAGTTGGTGGGACTTGTATACCATCAAATGCTAACATTAGTTAATTTAGTGTTAAACACAATAAAGGTACAGCTGAGGCTAGTGCAGGTATTTGGTCATAAACTAAAGTAGTGGACCAGTGGAGATTTTGACCTGATCATTGTGCTAAATGAAAGTTTCAGGGGATCAAAGTGTTTACACTTCTTCCTCTCAGGATCATGAATGTTTGAACCAAATTTCATGGTAATCCATCCAATAGTTGTTGAGGAATTTCAGTCTGGATCAAAGTGGTCGACCAACCGTCATCGCCAACCCAGGAGCCACACCGCCAGCATGGCCAACATATAGTGTCCCCGGTATCAGTGGAGTCAGTGGGCTTACTTTGTGTTAATGCAGAGTTAGCACATCTGTGGGAAGACCCCCCAGCAGGCCACTGGTAGCCCAGCTACGCCTGGCCATAGAGCATGGTGGAAGGTTGGGGGTCCCATTCCTGAATAAATTTAGGTTTTCCTCTAAAGACCCAGGTGTCCGGCCCTAGTGCTGACCTCTGACCCCTGCAGAAGAAAAGTTATTGAAGTTGGTGGTAAAGCCTCCTAAAGCTGACCAGCGAGGAGGGGCTGGGAAAGTGGCCTGATGGAGGCAAAGGCTGGCTCAACGGGGTCACAGCAGAGAAAGACGGGCGGGTTTTAGGAGGGTGAGGGGTGTTCAGTGTGTGTGTGTTATAGCCCCCCCCCCCCCTCCTCCGTCCACAAGTGTGTCCCTGCAGCTATTGTGACTCTGAGCTACAGCAGGACAGAAGGCCTCAAACAAACTGGGTCTAAACAATGTTTGGCCCCTTTTGTTTCTCGCCTGCCTTTCTTCTTCAGCCCTCCATCGCAATCTACTGGCCTCCTTTGTATTGATTTCCCTCATTCAGCAGCTCGTCACCCTCTTTCCGCTGTTTTATATGCTCTTTTCTGGCTTTTTTTGTCCGCAACCTCCCCCGCTGAACCCCTCCCTCTACCGGCATTCTCTGCAGTGTGAGAACGCAGTGCGCCTCTTGACTGGATGCAACTCATTAAAGACAACTAATTGATGAAGAGTGTAATTAGTGTGACAATCGGAAAAGGGGGAAATCAATATGTTTTAAGCCAAAAGAGCCTCATCAAGGAGGACGAGATGGAAGAGAGCAGTGTGTGAGGAGAACCATACGTTCGGCTGACAGCAGCATGAGGAGGCTCGCTGTCACTTTTACATACAAAAGAGGAGAAATTGAGCTTTAAGAAAAGAGCTTTTATGATTTCTTCCAGTTCAATTCTTGACTCTCGACCTGTTAGAACTGCATCACTTGGGAGTCTATTAGCTTAAAATGCCACCACAAAATATACACATGAGGCCTGATACTGTTGGCTTTATACTTTATGTTCCAAATAAGACATTTACAGTGCTGGTACTCCGGAGGAGCGTCTCATGACATTCAGTGGTTTCCAACCTTTTTGGTCTGAGGAACCCCTACAGTCCTGTCAGATGGATATGTACCTCTTCATCAGTACAAGTTATCCAGCAAGGATGCACAGTCCTCTCAATTTATTATTTTAAATCAGAATAAATGTATAGAAATCTTTTTTTCTGAGTTTGTGTGAGCTTTAAATGACACATGGGATAAATGTACCATTCATGTCCATCAGAAAATCGCTAAATGTTTAAAATAATTACACATCTTGCAATGTTAGATATCCTTAATCGATTCTTGGCTCGGAAACTTGTTCTGCCTCTGGCCGATTGTTACATCACCTTTGACTGAAATCTGTTGACATGTTTTTGAGGTATTATTCTAACCCAATAATCAGACAAAAAATAGCAATACACATGAGTTACAGCTCTGCTTTAAGATGAGATCGTAGCATCCATTTATTTTGATCATTTGGACTATTTTTGTGGTCACACTCCTGTTGTAGGATAACCAAGAAGAATGAGTCAATCGTTATCAGTGGTTGTCCTGCTCTGTAGAAATATGTGTGTCCTTTAATTCACAGCAGAGAATAAATACAGTCTCAGTAAAGATGCTCGCTCTGTAAATGTTCATGTTTTTGAGGCACTGAGCTTCAGCATTGAGCAGCAGCAGAGATCTCAGCTGAGGAGGATGAGCGCTCCATCTCCTTCCTCTTCTGTGCTGCTTGTCTGCCCCCTGCTGGCGAGGAGGGGGGCTGGGAGTCCTGTTGGGAGTCTTCCTGGGAGAGCTGGGAGAGGAGGAGGTCCACACTCTGGACCAGAACAGACTCCAGAACCTTCTTCTCCTCTGAGGCGAACCGGCCCAGAACGTGACGCTCCACCGGCGTTTTCCCTGTCGGCCGGCCGATGCCGACCCGAAGTCTGGGCATCACCTGCGAGAGAGACGAGAGGACGCGAGACAATCCTGCTCGTTTACACAC
This sequence comes from Zingel zingel, assembly GCA_023566125.1. Lineage (NCBI taxonomy): Eukaryota > Metazoa > Chordata > Actinopteri > Perciformes > Percidae > Zingel > Zingel zingel. The sequence goes on along the minus strand of CM042314.1, from coordinate 6,929,269 downwards.
TGCGCTTGAGTTTAGAAATTTGAAAAGACAAAAAGTTGTCTTTCTCTATTTTATTCATAAGATTATTTTTTGGAGAATTTTTAGGCCTTTATTTTGACATGAAAGCTTACACGTGAAAGGGGAGAGAGGGGTAATGACATGCAGCAAAGGAACTTAACCCACGGCCACAGCAGCGAAGACTGAGCCTCTCTATATGGGCGCACGCTCTACCAGGTGAGCTAACCAGGCGCCCGTCTTTGTCTTATGTCTTTTCTTTTTTTTCAGTGGCAAACGTTTCAGCATCAAGCACATGTAAAGGTTCTTCAGAAAGTTTAGCCCTATTCGTATTGTTTGTTTGTTGATGCAGTGCATTTGTGATTTGCAACTCTGCTTGTCCTGCATGCATATATATACTTTTTCTAGTTGTAGTCTGCTATGAATATGTATTTTATTTTACTATGCATGTATACATTACATTTTGCTATGTATACTTAACATCTTTGGCAAAAAGTTCCTTTTGGATGAATACAATTCTTGAAAGATGTTTTCTAATCAATAACCACTATTGAATACGTGTCTGTGTTTCTCTTGTAAAACAATTCAAACCTGTATTGTTGTGAACCGTTACTTACATCAGTCTGAAGACAGTCCACACAGGAGCGGACTCCATTATGACCTCTGTGAGCGAGAGGAATTTCAGGTGAAGTTCAATTTGTATTCTTACTGTAATTTTCAACACAGGTGGAATTTTTCCCCGTACATAGACTCTTTTCCACATAATATTACATTAGGTATCCCCACAACTTTCTTATATTTGTAATCCCAATGTTTGTTTTTGCACAACTGAATCTTGTCAATCACTTCACATACTAAGAAAACAATACATTTAGGTAATTATGTCTTAGAGGGAAGGAGATCCACCAGCATTCGGGTCCAGACCTTCAAACTGCAGCATGGAGAAGTATTAAGTCAACATGATGAATGAAACCCACCTGGCACTTCCTCCGTGTTTGATGACGATTTTCCCCAGAGGTTTGTCCAGTTCATCGTGGACCAGCAGGATGTCTTCAGGCCTGATGCCGTATTTACCAGCTAGAGAGTACAAACAGACACTTTGGATCCAACGTTCAACGATAATAAATATCCATTTCATTTGTTCATTTTGACAAACAACCAAATAGTTCTTATGCTGCGTTCCATGCAACCCGTAACTCTTGTTTTCACAACCTTCTACCGGTGAAAGTGCCCTGGAGCGGCAGTCAAACCCGTAACTTACTACCCGTGAACTCGTACCAGATCGTTGTACTCCCAGTTACAGTTTTTGACGTCTCACACACATAAACAACAATGGTGACCCCTGTCGATGCTGTACAGACGCCGGTGATTAACGGTGAGAAATAGAAATAAATAGACATAAATAGGCAACGTAAAGTAATTCCGCACATTGTAATCAAAACCAATACGATTGTGTACTACTACAGGTTATGTTTATTAAATGAAGCCTAAAATATGTCGCCGACTAGAAATCGCTAGTATCACCTAGCGCTAGCTAACGTCAACGTTAGGTAGCCGCTAGCTAACGCTAGCTAGAAGTGTTTGCCGTGACTTTGCCTGGAACGCTACCAAGTCGTGAGTCGTGACTTGAAGTCGTAACTTACGGGTGTCTGGAACACAGCATTAGTTTTTAGAGCCAAAAATAAGGTTTTCTTCCAAAGTTGAGGAAAAGTTCCTCAACTCAAGTTCCTCAAATAGACAAACACCAAACAGTCAAACAAAACAAATTAAATTGACAGAGAAAAGCAGCTACCGAAGAAAATATTGGCCATTTTTGCTTGACTGCCTGGTTCCTTCACCTTTTCCAAAGTCAAGCACTTCTTAAGCATTATCAAGCTTTTCCAGCACCTAACAACTATGGTAAATGAAATATTGATATACCATACATACACTCAGTGGTCACTTTATTAGGTACACCTGTAAAATAAATGTAAATGCTTTCTTATTTGACACATTTTCAGGAAAGTCCTAATTCATTAGAAATCCCCAGCTCTGGTGTAAACACACATACACTGATGCTGCATGTTGTAGATTTAATGAATTATTTATCCCACAGAGGCCATTTATTAAATGACAAAGAAAAGAGATGGACGGAGAGAGGAATCACATTCGCTGAACAAAACCAATTAGTGACAGAGCTGCAGAGGGCATACAGTAAAGATAACGACGAGTCTGTTCCTGAGCTCACTTTCGTTCATAAATACTCAAAATGAAAATAAAATAAACACACAAACATCACTACATATTGCATAACACGACAGACAGACAGACACAGACAGACACACACACACACACGGTGTGACCTCACCTGCTTTGGCCACTGACACTCCGTTAACGTTCATCAGCAGCCTGGGACGGAGTAGCACCACATGTGTTTGTTGTACCTCTGACACGATGACCTCACCGGACACATGCTTGTCGCTACGCCAACGGTCAGCAACGCCGAGCCGGGCAGCGAGCGCGCCGAGCACTGCCATGCCGACGCTGTGTCTGGTACCTTCCATCCCTGGGTTACCCAGCCCCACCACCTGTCTCACACACACACACACACACACACACACACACACACACACACACACACACACACCACACACCACACACCACACACCACACACACCCCACACACACACACACACACACACACACACACACACACACACACACACACACACACACACACACACACATTGAAAGCTACCCTTTATATTGTTTTTGTTATTTTGAAGATTTAGGTATGTTTTAACTGATAACTTTTATATTGGGTTTGACATGTACAAAACGTATGAATAGCAATAAAAATAAGGCATTCAGATACATATTAAGGTATTGCTTTAGATTTGGACTATCACACATCAAAAGGAAATGACTAGAGAGCAGGAAAAACACTATTATTCCTTTGTGATGTTGTGTTTTCTGCCTGAATTTATTAATTTGTTTTATATTTTTATCTTCCCCATGATTGTCTCTTATTTTGTAAACGTTTAAAAAACATTTTTACCATCTCCATTTTCGTTTACTATCTCTTTTCACTTATATATCTCTGTGTTTTAAATACATTTAAAGCAAGACAAGATGGGCTACACTTTTATTGATTAAAATGTTGCAGCAGTACAACAGAAACAACTAGATAAATACAGGTAAGTATGCTATAGAAAGTAACAGAAATAAATAATAAGAGTTACTTAAACCAAAAGTATTGTCTATGTTACCAAAGCCTGATATATCCTATTCCTCTGTGAGCTCCATTGTTAAATCAAGTTTAATCAGATGATTGAGAATGACAAATGGAATATTGCTTCTACAATAACAATTCTTCCTCAGAAAAAGCCAAAGAGAGTTAAAGTCAGCTGAGGAGGCTGACATAAACACACAACACATATACAGCCGCTGCCTTGTACTGATGGTACTGATCCACTGGCAGCAGCAACAGCTCTGTTAACAGAAACACTATAGACTACATTGTATTGGACTCTTTGGCTGCTGACACACTGCAAACATTGTGTTCTGCCTCTACACACTGTGCTTTTATTTATTTTCACTTGAACAGAACACAGTGGAAAAAGGCAAGGAGAAGTTAACACATTGGAGGTCAAATGACAAAGTACATTAAAGATGAGGACTATGACTAGCTAGTTATTAAAAAGAAAACCAGATGATTGTTCGTATATGGTGCCAAGATGAAAAGTTAACGCATATCTTGGCTGTTTTGTTTTTGCTGTCTCTATCAAATCCATTTTTGTGGCTAAACTTGGACAAAATGTCATTAGACCAATCAGTCGAATTACACTGGTAGTACAACAAATACAGATAACAAGCCAAACTCCATTCTAAAATCTATCAATTTAACGCAGCCTTGCAGCAGCAGCGATACAGCTCAATATTTAATTTGATATCTAGCCTAGAATGCAGCACTTATAATGAAATGTATACCGAATTTAAATGTGTGTTAGACTGATCCGGAAAATGTATGCAAAAGTGTATTATGGGAGGGATACTTTGTCCAATAAGCAAAACAGTAGACCTACTACACTGTCAGATTTTTGAATGGTGTTTGGTGGGATTTACCAATCCAGTAAAATGTATTTGCGATTATTGGCTTAGTAAATATATATTAGTCAAAGTTACAACAACTATACATGTATCTACAGTGTAGTAAACAAAACGTAGATGATGTGAGGTTAAATACTTACTAGCTTTCGGCGGCCTTGTGTGTGTATTTCTGCTTCAATTCCCATCAACGGTGTAAAGAGCTCACTCAGCAAAACTCGGTTTATGACTCTTGTCAAAAGTCGTCGCATCGTGACAAAGTTCAACAGCTTCATAAAAAAGAGGGACAAATTACCACAAAATCTACTTAAAACTGTGACTTTTTTCAATCGGCCCATAAAAAAGTCTGCACTTGTCATTACGTCAAATTTCAGACGTTTTCACAGTGATGTACCGTGATGAAACGACGGTTCCTATGAGAATACCCTGGATGTTCACTGCGATTTCCCAATGGGATTTAATATATCCTAACTTAATCTTTAGCTAAATGTTTCTGTATTCACCTTGACTTTATTGGCAAAGTTATATACGTAACTCAACAGAGAAAAGCAAATCTAAGTTTTGACATTGATATCACAACTGTGTGAACTTTAAGTTATCTTGCAAAGGTTAATATTAGCTTAACGTTACTGTACCTTGTTTGCTAACTCAATACAGCACAACACCAACAGACGCACTTAAGAACAACCACAAAATAGGTTAAAAACCGGTGAGGTTTACATATAAGCTAATAGCATATATATCGAAAATGTATGCATTTTTTAAAAAATATTATCATGTCTTATTTGAGGTTACATGAGAGTAGCTGGCTAGGTCATGCCCACAGACTGTCTCTTTCACAAAAGTCAATGAGTGTTAGAAAGACAACCGAGTGAACCGGGTTTTGCTTCTCTGATAGGCTACAGCGCCATCTAACGTGGTTACTGAGAATTACATATTAGAATTCTCCTTGAACAACAAATGTTGGGTTTTCTACGAGGGAGCATTAGGGCCACATCAAAGGAAAAAAAATAAGGAGGAAGATATTTTTTTTATTTATTTTGCATTTCGAGAATAAAGTCGAAATGTCGAGAATAAAGTCAATATGACGAGATTAAAGTTGAAATACTTTTTCGAGAATAAAGTCGAAATGTCGAGAATAAAGTCAACATGACGAGAATAAAGTTGAACTATACCATTTCGACAATAATGTCGAAATGTCGAGATTAAAGTTGAAATGACGAGAATAAATTCAACTCCTTTATCACTTAATCACATTAGAGCGACTGTCCGCCATGCCAGCTGCCATGTAGGCATCATCAGAGATATGGGTTACATCATATCTATGATGATGTCATGTAGGCAACATCATAGATATGGGTTACATCATATCTATGATGATGTCATGTAGGCATCATCATAGATATGGTTACAGCCTTGGAGTGCCGCGCTGGCCGGAGCGCCACTCCTTCAGGATCAAACAAGTTGATCAATTGTTTTATTGTGTATTGTGATACAGCATATCCTCTCTGTATTGCACGTAGGTGTAACCATGGATACCCTTATTGCATCTGTCCATTACAAGCTATTTCAGTTTGCAGGAATACGGCCACCTCTTCCAAGTTGTGTGGTTTCTCCTTCTGAAGAGACGCAATTTTCGGCACAATCTCTTCAAAGTCCTAAATATATATATACATAAATACTTATCACCATATGCGCTAAAAGAGAAAGAGTTCATGCATTTTGTAGAATACTATAGCCTAAGAAAGTTAGTAGTTTGGTTTATTCTCAAAAGTCCGACTTGAATCAGAATGTAAACATTATTTCATCATTATGTTTTCTATTAAAACCAACAACATTGTCTTTAAACCAACCAATTGTTTCATTTTTTGCTCTACTAAATTTATTTAATAAGTTAAGTTTCTAGCTTATTGTCAGATTCAGATACAATATAAAAAATGAAATCAACAAATCAATTTGATATTATTCGCTTTCCAACCCTAAACTATATCAATATAACCCACTTTTACCTCCACTACAACACTATGGTTTGCATGCTTTCTGAAATCTAAAGAACTTTGAGTGATCCAATTAAATTATTTTTTTATGAGAATAATCAAAAGAAAACCATGAATTTAACCTATGCTTTTTATATTATTTCTACAATAGTTTGGTTTACAATTCCCTGGCATATTTGCATGGGCGTAAATCTGATCTAACAGTAGGGGGGGACAATAAACATAACATTTCTGAAGAGCAATTTTTGAAGGGGACACAAATAATACAGCCACAATTATACTCGTAGAGGACATGTGTCCTCCAAGCCACAAAAATGCGTGCGTTCTCCGCATAAATATTAGGTTTGGTCTGGGACAGAGGATATATATTTAACTGCAGCAAACCCACTGATCAGCCACTTCAAACACAACTGGAGATCTTCAATATTAACCCTAATATCAGTTCACACACATAACGTTAGGCTTATCGCCGTGGTAACGTTAGTTGTAGTGGGTATTTCTGTCCAACAAGCTATTAAACGAGCTAGCTAACGTTACATTATATTACACTAACATAGCGAACTTATTGTCATAACTAATTCATTAATTACTCAGCATCATTTCTACTTGAGAAAAGAACAACTTCATCCGATGTTTAATGTGAATAAAACAGCCTTGAACCGCCTACTTACTACATTCCTGTCACTACCGATGTGACTGAGTCGAGTGAAGATGGGTAACATACAGCATGCAGTGGACCAAACCACTGTGAGGCAAGGGAGGGGGGACTCAAAATGTTTCTAAACTTAAAAAGCATTTTTTGGGGTTTGTATTGTTTTACTACTTACACAGATATTTTAACTATACGTCATTATGTTATTTACAATACACAGCATTGTTTTAATGATATTTCTAGGGGGGGACAACCCTGAGAAGGGGGGGGTCCTGACCCCCCCGACCCCCCTGGGATTTACGCCCTTGCATATTTGTTATATTTTGTGGTATTTTATTTCAATATCATTTTGATATATCGATGCCCTATATCTTTGTAACTGGACAAGAGGTAAGAGGAATAAATAATCTGAAAATTACTTTCAAGGGTCGAGTCAGTGACAGTGTTGGCCAACATATCTCATAGTTACAGGAAGACACACAAAAAAAACTCGTCAACAAATTTGCCATTATATTTATTTGGAAAACAGAGTTTTTCTCAACTTTCTCTACATTTGCCTTTTGAGCTGTAGGTCCAACCGACTGACAATCAGCCTTGAGTTGGGGAGCAGGGAACAGCGTCTGTCACCGGCTGACATCTCTCCACCACAGCGCTGATCTCGCCCACGCTCACGCCGTCGTACGTGCCTGTGATGTACGTCCAGTGGGTTTCTCCATTGTGGTTGGTCCTGCTCAGCCTGCCAGTGTAGGGGATGTCTGCCGTCATCTTCCTGCCGTCCATCCTCACGGTGCAGGAGTGGTTGGGTGGGACAACCAGCTCCACGGAGACAGAGTGACTGATGGACTCCACTATGCTGGTTCCCTCTGAGAAGGTCACTGTCTGCTCCTTGGTATAGTCCACGGTCCCCGGGCCAAGGATGGGCACTTTGGCCTTCATGGTGGAGATGGTGCCATTGCGCGTCTCTCTACCAATGTCCCAGGTCTTTGCCACCGAACTGGTCTTCTCCAGGCTCACAATCTTCTCCACAGTTCTGCACTCCAGGTTGGTGACTTTGGTGAGCTTCAGGGCCTCCGGAGGATGGTGGAACAGCTCCATCTGGTCGATGAGATACTCCACGTGAGAGATGTGCTGGCTGTAGCTGTCTCTGTTGATAGCGAGAACCTGGTATTTCTTGTACCAGTACTCATTGCCCTCCCAGGGAAGGAAGAAGGCCTCGTGTTGGGTCACCACTTTGCCAAGACCGTACTTGTTTTTGCCCACATATATGTCTGAGTTGGGACAGGTTTTGACGGCGTAACTGGGGACTGACCCGTACGAATCTTCAACCCATTGCAGGAACTCAAAGTGGTCAACGTTGACCAGCACTTCAAACTTGGAGGATGCGTACTCTTTGTCAGCGTACGCGTACTGGCAGAAGTTCCCTTTGCTGGGAGTGTAGAAGCCGGCCTCGCAGTTGACTTTGCACACGTAGTCTGTGCGTTCGGTGTAGCCGTTAAAGATGGCGACGGCGCCGTTTGGGAGGGAGCCGCTCCACGTCACCCACTTGAGGTTGGCGTGTTCACCAAACATGGGTAAGGAATGTAAGGATGTCTCAGTTTCTGGGATCTCTCTGATTTGAGGAGGCTTGATGAGTTCACGGGAGGGGACAACATCTTCCAGTGTAGGGTTAAGCCATGGCTCTGGAAAGACATATAGAAACTGGCACTAGGTTTTGATATAAAACGTTTTTTCAAGAGAGACTGAGAGAATGCTGACTCAGAACATTGAGAGAAAACAGGATCAAAACAATTTTAACAATTAAAGTGAAAATCACCCTAATAAATTCTAGTCTTGATTAAAACATGATACACTTGCTGTAAAACCTCTTCCCTGTGCACTTTGTATCTAGGGGCAGATAAGGTCCAACCATTCCTGCCCATCACCATAATATCTTGTGTATCTGTGAAAACTTCAGAATGTGCAATATTAATATACCACATTCATGCACTTTATTACTTCTTGCAGGATGCACACAGCTGACAGATTGAGGGTATGCAAGATGTAAATAAAAGCAGATGTATCATGAGTCTAATTATGTTTTGGATCAACCATCATCTGATGGATATCGATCATAAATTGGCTTGTTGGTTGTGACTAACATTATGTTTTTCATTTATGCTGATGGCCATTTTTAAGGAGCAGACATCACTGTTGTGAAAAGGTGCATAGCATATATTGGAACTCTCTATTTGATGGTCTGCCCAGATAAAACTGTAGTATCATGACTAACGTGACTCACTGCTGGGTTGTTCTTGCCCATCCTGCAGCTGGGAGACGTAGAGCAGCGGGTCAGACAGCATCGCTGGGCTGCAGAGCTGCAGCACTGCCAAGACAACAGCGACACACCACTTCATCTGGACACGTAGGGGAAACACAAGCAGCGTGTCAGCATCACTGGAAATTTAGCAAAAACTCATCAAACCTACAAAAGTACAAACTCTAGGTTATGGTTGAGGCTGGTCATGACCTCCTTTAGAAGCTGATCGACTCATTTCTTATTAACCAACAAGAATATTGGGGAAATGAATTAACAATGGGAACAAAGTTAAATAAAAATGGTTTCATGATTCTTTTGATCTGTTTCTTATTCATTTCTGATTTGTAATGAAATGAAAAATTAACCCAAACTGTTAGAGTTTTCAGACACAAATCAGTCCATCTTGTAGTATTGCAATGCAACAATTAATTAAGTTATTAGTTACAACTTTGGGAACGACACCTTGACCTAGAAGTAATGAGCAACTTGTAGAACATTGAGATAGCTCTTCTAACCTCATAATTAAACATTAATTTTATGTCAAACAGTCTGCATTTATGATTGAGGGGTGTGCTCCAATGTTGCATACAATTTGGCCCCAATAATATTCAGGAATATTGTTAAAATAAGGATCATCTCAGTTACCAAAATGCTAAAACATTAAAGGAAATAAGTGAAAAGAAACAGTTCTAATAATCAACTTTGTAATACTATTAAACTTCATGTAACTGAATAAAAAGCTGCCAGGTTTGATGCCAACACAGATATATAATTAAGGCAGCAGTATTATTGGATACCCAGTGGACGTAATACAATTGGATGCCCCTTCATGTATTATTACTTTAAGAGAAGCTTTAATAAATTATTTCTGGATACCCTTTCTAGTAAAAAAAAAAAATAGTAACAAAAACAGGAAAACAAATAACTACAATGTTCTAAATTATTTCAAATTCAAATATTTGAGATCCATTTATTGATTGTCAATCAATTCCATGCACTGTAGGAGAATAATCAGACAGAATGCTGTTAATCAGCACTTCATTCAGATACAGAGAAGCAGCTTTTACCTCGACAGGTTCCTCATGCAGTGACGCTGCTTGCAGTATGTGCTGAGTTTTAAAACCTCCCTGCAGACTTATTGCCCACAATAAACCGAAGAGAGAGAGAGAGATAGAAATAGAGAGAGAGAGAGAGAGAGAGAGAGAGAGAGAGAGAGAGAGAGAGAGAGCTGCAGCAGCTCCTCGCCCATTGACCCAGTGTTTGTTTTTTCTCTCCTGCTGCTCAGTTTGTGTTAGAGTCAAAGGAAAGACTCAGAGCAGAACAGAGACGCACATGGAGCTTCTGAAATGAAATATTCCTCCAATATTAACTAGTTTAAAACTCTTATAAGGGAGATAGAAAGGTATGTTTGGTTTTTCACTGGGAGCTGATCAGTACAACCTCTGTCCTCTCAGGTTCACTGCCTTGCTCAAGGACACAGAAGAAAAAAAGACAGTGAGGAGGAGGCAAGCTTTCCCTGGAAGGTCTGGATTCACAACAGAGACCTTCATGACCTAATTTCTTATACAGTTTTCATAATTTATTATGTCATTAGACCACTGAAGGGCTTAACATTAACATTTGGATGTGTTTAATAGCATATCATTTGGATAAAACAATTGTACTGCAATATCTACAGTTTATACAGTTTTTACATGCTCATGCTTTGAGTTGCGTCTTTTGTTGCTGCCCAGTGAAAACCATTTATGTCCAAATAATGATTTCCATGCTTTCAGCTCATTTTATATAATATAGCCTACGTTCCTTCATGTGTTAATAGAATTGTTCCTTTTCTTAGGCTCATTATAAAAACTTAAAGATTAAGTTGAAAATAAAAAACAACATTAAAATGAGGCTGTTCTTAACTTCTAAAAATAATATTTTGGAAGCAACACAAAAAAAACAGTTACAAGTTTGCACCTCGTGGCAGGAACTCTTACACATCTTTAGTGTTTCTGTTGTTTTTGTTAAGTCTAGCCTGTACGGTGTGTGTGGACTGTCTAGTACACCTAACCCTTATAATTTATTAAGTCATTGCCTCTCTGAACACTTTTAGCTATGGAAATTGTTAATTTTGAGTCACCAAATTGCAACAAATTGAGGAGTCAGACTCCAGGTTTTACCTGTCAACCTGTCGGCCATGTGTGATTTATTTAAAGTCCCCATCCAGACACTTTTTTATTTAAAAATACTGTGCTATGCTTAATATTTTATTTAACATGGTCTTCCTACACAAAAAGTACATGAAGCTGCACTTTCATATGGCTCTTTGTAGTTTTGCTTATTTAAAGCTAATGCACTTGCACTCACTACTTGTTGTCTGAAGTTTGCACCTTCAGGGTTGAAAGCACTTAATTGGAAGTCACTTTGGATAAAAGCTTCAGCTAAATGACATGTAATGTAAAAAAAACTCTGAAAAGGGACTGGATTTGGCCACACGCCCTGCACACCATCGCTGCTTGCGTGAGGTTGACCGGTGAAAGAGCAGTGTGTATCAAGATGGCGAGAAACATTGGATAGATTCAACCATGTTTGAGCCTCACGCTGGATGCAGACAGGAGGCACCGGCGCCTCAAAGTGGGAATTCAATGTAACATTGCGTTTTCGCTCTCTCTACTGACAGTCCTGCACAGGAGTTTTTTGTTGTTGCTTTGGCATATTAGAAAAGACAACGATTGGCTTTTGAATTTGTGAGGTACAAATTATAGCTTGCATAAGTTTAAATGTCCGATTTTAGGGACGTGCACATATATCTCCCCCTTCAGGAGAGGAATGTAAAAACACCTCTCTAGTGACAAACTTTGCACAGATAAAAGTCAATAAAGGCAAGGTCAGACAATGGTCTTATTTTTGTTGTGATACCAGGTTGTCTTAGTTTCCTGCAGAACCAGAACAAGCAACAGATAGGTTAGCTCAAGGACATCATTCTGACCTATACTCTGACCTATAGATAACAGGGTTCTTTATTGATCCATGCTCTTCCCTCCTCCTGCTATGAATTTACTGTTTGATGAGACTGTTAAAAGTGCTTCATAAATAAATTTGCCCGGGTTTAACACCCATATCTACTGGGTGATAGAGGATTGCATGATGTCCAAAGTGCTATGGCGCCATTGCTACATTGATGACAAGATACAGTATGTTTAGATAAGCTTAGGATGGGAACATAGTGATTAGATCCCCTGTCATAGTGGGTCATTGATTAAGAATGTCCTTGTTACGTAATGGCTCCAGCTGCCAAGATTAAACCAAATGATAAGTCGCTCAACCCGAACATTGTTCTGTACGTACAGCCCTATCATTGAGAATCGCTGATGTCATGGCCATCTCTGTGCGTCCTTGAGACAGAGAGTTATTATCAATTTATTTATTTGAGTCTGAATGAGGACTCAGTGTGAAACAAGGCGTTGTAAAAGTCATTTACATTGACAAAACTGCACTGTCATGGCCTTCAGCTGCTTCTGCATTCAGCTGACTGTGAACGTGTTTAATGCAACGAGAGAACTTTATATTATGTTATTCAGATTCAGTTTATTATTCAGATGCATACTGTGTGATGAGCAGTGATGATGTCATTCTTTCTGACCATCTTATTTTGAGCTAATTGTATGGGAAACAAGGGAGGCTTTTCTCATATAGGAAAGTCTTTGTTTATTTGCAGAGTCAAAGGTTTATAATTATTGTATTCAATGTCAGAGCTGAGCGTTTTACAATCCAACTTTGTGAATGGGAAGACAAACTGTATTTGACTTCTTCATTAATTCACATGCAGAAGCATTGTGTCCAAAATGAAGTGAACCACAGAGACAAGCTGTAGAATACTATTAGTGCTGTACAAAATGAACTAGGGTCTACAGTCATGCAAGCAGTTCTGTTAGGCTGTGCTTTGAGCTTAATGCTAACATCAGCATGCAAAAATGCTCATGACAATATGCTAAAATATGGATGTTAAGCAGGTTTAATGTCTACCAGAAAACAGCCCAAAAAACAAGCAGAGAAACTGCTTTCAGGTAATACGCTCCAAGACTGTGGAACACCAGCTACATTAGAAATGCAAGGTCTATTGACACTTTTCAAACTCAACTGAAAATCTACTTATCCAGGCTGGCCTTTAGGGTAGTTTGCTTTTAGCTTTTTCTACTGCCTCTGTTACTACTTTAAGCTCTGTGTGGTGATGGTGCAGTGGATTTGATGCATGCCTTTGGTGTGGGAGACCTGGGTTCACTTCCCACAGAGATCTATCAACCAATGTGTTCCTGAGCAAGACACTTAACCCATAGTTGCTCCAGAGGCGTGCAACCTCTGACATATATAGCAATTGTAAGTCACTTTGGATAAAAGCGTCAGCTAAATGACATGTAATATATTTCTATAGTCCTTTATTCTATTGCTATGCACTTATAAGTAAGTAGTATATGTAATATGAACAGTGTATAAACAACATGTACAGATATGTGCAATGTAGTAGCAGTGACATTATAATAGTAGTACGAATAATATAGATATATGTAGTGTATTAGCAGAATATATAATAAGAAAAACACAATAAATATGGATATTCTGTATGAACCATAAAAACAGATATGTACAGTATGTACAGCTATGTGCAGTGTGGTAACATTATAAGAGTAGTGAGAATAAGTGTATGTGCAGGATGAATAGTATGAAGGGCAGTAGAATATGGCTATGTATAGGTGTAATTACAGTATGTACATTTGTAAATAAATAAATATATATATTTATTCTGCTCTTGTAACACTGCAATATATTTCTTGTCTTGCCTATGCACCACCTGTCTATACTTGAATATCGCATTGCACTTTTCTGCTTTTTTGCACTTCTGGTTGGACGCAAACTGCATTTCGTTGTTTGTTTGTTTGTTTTATTTGGATCCCCATTAGCTCCAGCATAAGCTAAAAGCTATTCTTCCTGGGGTCCTACAATCTACAATATATGTTGTCTTTGTACTTGTACACTGCAAAATGACAATAAAATTGAATCTAAATCTAAAATGTGACTTATGTATGTTATCTTTTATAAATATGTATTAGGCCTATTTAATTAATTACTGTACCACTGAATAAAGACATTGTCACTAACAACTTTAACCTATGTTGAATCAATCCACCTTGTTCTATTTAAGCACCTTTTATTTCTTATTTATTATGCAGTTATTTGTTTACCATCTCCATTTTCTTGTTTTAATGTTTTTGCTTAATCAACAACTAAAACTATGCAATGCTACTGGTAGATTCTTTTATTTTATTTTTATTTATTTTTTATTTATTTTATTTATTGTTGAAAATACTTTTTCAACATGTAAAGTTTTCTTCTAGACACAGAAAGACACAAAATACATTTTCCATTTACCACACAGCATGTGCATGGCATATTTGTTTTTATTGCGACACATCATTTGCTTTCAATATCACAAATATCAGATGTTGTTTAAAAAGATATCTTTTGTTTGAGTTTTCCATCAGTCTTTTAAGGACATGGCTTGGCGTCAGCTACCGGTTCACAGCGGTCCACCACGGCTCGGACTTCTCCGATCTGGACTCCGTCATATGTCCCCGAGATGGACGTCCACTGGGTTTCTCCATTGCGGTAGGTGCGGCTGAGGCGGGCTGTGTAGGGGATGTCGGCTTTGAGCTTGCGTCCCTCCATACGGACTCTGCAGGAGTGGTTTGGCGGGATGCTGAGCTCCACAGACACGGAATGGCTGAGTGACTCCACCACCGTGGTTCCCCTGGAGAACTGCAGCGTCTTCTCCGCACCAATCTCAATGCCCCCAGAGCCGATGAAGGGGATTTTAGCTGTGATACTGCCAGTGACACCCAACATGGTGGACCGGCCGATGTTCCAGGTGGTCTCCACCTCTGTGGTCTTTGAGATGGTGACTGTCTTCACCACCGTCTGGCAGTCGTTGTTAGTGACCCCGGAGATGCGCATGGTCTCAGGAGGATACTGGAAGATGGCGACATCATCGATGGCATACTTGACGTCAGTGATCTGCTGGCTGTAGGCATCTCTGTTGATGGCCAGGACCTGGTAACTCTTGTACCAATACTCATCGCCTTCCCAAGGCAGAAAGAAGGCCTCAAACTGAGGAACAACCTTCCCGAGGCCGTACTTGTTCTTCCCAACGTAGATGCCAGCACCCGGGCAGGTCCCGACTGAATGCTGGGCCACTGAACCGTAGGAGCCGTCCTTCCACTCCAGGAACTCAAAGTTGTCCTTGTTGGCCAGGATCTCAAACTCGGGGGCGTAGTACTCTCTGTTTCCGTAGGGGTAGCGACAGTAGGGGCCCAGGCTGGGGTTGTAGAAGCCAGCCTCACACTTGTACTTGCAGACGTAGTCGGTGCGCTGGGTGTAGCCGTTGTAGATAGCAACGGCTCCGTTGGGCACAGAGCCGCCCCAGGTCAGCCACTCCAGGTTGACGTTATCACCGAACATGTAGGAGGAAGGGAGACCCTGCTGCTGATCCAGGTCAGCAGGATTTAGAGGACCCGACACCACATTGCCAGCTGGTTCAGGCACCACACCCTCCAGCTCTGGGTTCAGTAAGGAAACTGTGTAAAAAGAAAAAGACAGATAGACAGACAGTTTACACATTTAACCACACACATGCTATAATAAGGAAAACTAATTAAACCGAAAATTAGCTTAGCAAGAGTCAGAGGACCCGACACCAGGGACCAGACCGTCTGGAACATTGGGAAAACATCTGCTTCAGAATTAATTTAGCCTGCTTGGTTAGGTATATACAACAGCTGCAACCCAAAGCTACCATCTGCGTCTGTTTAAGTCACAAGAAATATGGAATATACTAAATGTTTACCTTTCCTGTGCTGTGAGCTCTTCTTCACGATGTCCTGCAGACTGGCTGAGGACAGAGCCAGCAGGGCCAGCAACAACAACACTGACTGCTTCATCTGGAGATGAAATCAGATTTCAGTCATAAAGTTTTCAAATCAACATGTGAAATACATTTCTAAGTCATAATAGCCTACATTAATACATTTCTGCTCAGAACATTTTGCCCTTTTAAAAAAATGCCTTTGTCTTTCCCAATGTTACACATTATCTACAACCTCTGACTCATCATCAGTACACATTGGTGTTAAACAACACAACACTCAAACAATAACTGTATACCAAAAGGTTTAAAGGTTTAAAGGAGTTTTTGGTCTATGTGTGTCCATTTGGAATAGTGTTTGAAATCCACCATGGACATTTATTTTGTAAGAAAAGCTGTCGGGCGGAATTTCAACCAAGTAAGTATTGACACTTTTGACGCATGCACATTTTACTTATCTATATATATATGTTTATAGAATTTTTATCTTGAAAATTATTTCTTTATTCTCATTTTTATCTTTAACCCTTTTTAAGCAAAACTTTAGGAGCACGCTACATTGCATTTCACTTCATATGTTACTTTTATAGGCTATGTGAGAAATAAACTTAGAATTATGTATGATAATAATAAAAATAAATAAATAATTTCAATAACTTAAGTAGGAGTAACGTGTCAGTTTTTCCTCATTAAATGTTTACACTTTATTTTACTGTATAAGTATTTACCATAATTTATATTTTGATTACAATTTATTATTAAAAATTAGATTTATACTGTAATTTCAGTTCAATATAATTAAAACAATAACTTTATTTATTCCAAGTGTGTCAATTAGGAAGTATGTAGATGGATAAATATAAATATATCTAGAGATTTTTTTTATTTATTTACTCAGAGATGGCAAAAGTACTCGCTTCCCGTACTCAAGTAGAAGTACAGATACTTGTGTTAAAAAATACTCTGGTAAATGTAGAAGTACTGATTTAACTTCTTTACTCAAGTAAAAGTAACAAAGTAGGCTTGGAAATTTACTTAAAGTATAAAAGTAAAAGTAGCCTTTGCGAATGACAACCATTTTTTTGCAAAGCTACCTGGACCACACAAATGTTACTAGAGTGTAAGCTGAGAAACTTCAGTGGACATGGAAAAAAGGCTCTTTATATGCCATTGCCTACATTTTAAATGGATGTCTGCCAATAGGCCTAAAACATCACATATATGATGATTGTGACAGAGACTGGGACTCCAGGTTAATACGATTCTGACTGAGTAGCAAGATATGAATTCAATTGTGATTCTGTGAGAAGTCACAGATCAAGTTTCTATTTTTTAATCTTCCCCTTAACATGTAAATGAATCTACATGTATGTGTGTGTGCTAAAATATGTCTTCTGGAAAGAAAATAAAGGATAAAATATAGACATTAATTAAGAAGTTCCCCATACTTTTAGAGTAACGCAGCAGATTGGCCAGGAGTCATTCTTGATGCCTACTATCTCAAACATCTCTCTCAGATAAGGCCAAGGATGATTGGGAATGTCTTGCTGCTTGTCTGCCAAATCTCTGGGATCTCCGCTTTCTTCATTTTCAATTATGTCACCGTCCATATTACTATGTGCTAACCTTACCGCCATCAAGCCGCAATGATTTGCCGCGAAACAATGCTGCCGAATCTGTCGAGTCAGCTTGTAGTGGTGCGTCAAGTGCAACGTATATTCCCATTCAATTAGATTGAATTTGGTATTGATGACGCAAACAATAATAAGCCAATTTTGTAAAATGTAAGGAGTAAAAGTAAAAAGTCGGCACAAAAATTAAAGTAAAAATATCTGAAAAATCTACTTGAGTACAGTAACAAAGTATTTGTACTTCGTTACTTCCCATCTCTGTATTTACTTGACACATCTTTGCAACACATAATTAACAAAAAATATTATATCGTAAAAGAAAAGCGCTATAACCAATTTATACATGGATTAGTGGAGATTATTGCCAGTTGATCATGATCATCAGTGATTGACCAGAGTCTGATTGATAAGAGACTGAATAGCACTCACCCTTAGAGTTGATCCCCACTGAGTCCACAGCCACTCGCCTCCAGGTTTATATGTACTGGTTTATGGCTGAACTATAAAGCAGACTGTGCACTTTCACTCTGTCTGACCAATTAACTGAAACTGGCACAGTGGGTTTGTGAACAGTTGTCAGTGTCTTTCTTAACTTAGATGGAATTTATTTTCTCTAAAAAGTTACTTTTTCCTGCCTGTTAGTTAGTCTATTGCTTTCTCTGTAAAAAATGTATTAAAGGATTTCCATTAAATTTTCTGCATGTGTTAGATTTTGGCCCATATATGAAGATGAGATATTAGCATATATGAATCTATGATTTCTGATAACAGACAATTACTGGCTGAGTCTATCGACTGTAACTGTAAGCTTACAGACTCGATACCATGCCATTATGTTAATCTTGCTTTGGTCCCAATAGACTTACATTAAGTACATTTAACCATTACATTACATGTCATTTAGCTGACGCTTTTATCCAAAGCGACTTACAATATGTCAGAGGTTGCACACCTTTGGAGCAACTAACCTTAACCTTAGTAGGAACAAGAGCAAGGTGTCATCAAAAATGGAAGAGCCTCCCCTCCAATCACCTCCGCCAAGAGATCATGTTTTTGGTTTGGTTTCTTTGTTTGTTTATCAGCAGGATTGCGGAAAAACTACTTGCCCGATTTTCATGGAAGTTGGTGGAAGGGTGTAGCATAGGCCAAGGAAGAATCTATTGAATTGCGGAGCCGATCCGAATCACAATAATTTGTCAGGTTCATTAACATTGAGAAAAAGGGCATGGTTTTGGCGGAGGTCTGCGCTCTCCGATTGCCCTTCTAATTATCTATAGTGATGGACAAGTCTCAGTGGGGCATCCCTTCTCCTGATGGAACATGAGCACAGTCTTGTCTATAGGCAGAATTTTAGGTTGAGCCTTGACATCCATTACGAGATCTAGTGATGCATACCTAGTGTCAGGTGGGAGAATGACAAGAATAGCTGGGTGTCATCAGCAGAGGAGGGAGAAGTCTAAATTCATGGAGACATGTTTCTGTAGTCAAGAAACCCTTTTAAATTGAAATTTAAAATGAAAGAATGATGTCCTTAGCTGTAACATTAAGTTGGACAACAAATATTAGACTAATCTTTGTGGAGTGTAAAATATGTTTATATATTAGGAAAAAAATACTCTGTTCATATGTGTATAAAACAAAAACTAACAATCCAGTTGTCAGTTTTTGATTAAATTCATGATGATTAATTGTTTTGTTGGTTTATAGCACGTGTCAAACTCAAGGCCTGCGGGCCAAATCCGGCCCCTTGCAGATTTAGATCCGGCCCGTATAGCAATTTGGGTTCACAATAAATTTTGGCCTGCCTCGTTGTGCGCCAAACCAAAAACACAGGAAAGTGGTTTTTTTAAATGCAATTACCTGACATTCAAAGCAGAATATGGCAGATTTGCCAACTCTGAGACTCCGAAATTCCCCCAGAAGCAGAGAGTTTTCATATTCAGGCTGTGAAACAAGTTGTTGTTAAAAAAAGGTGTGTCATTGTTTTGCTTGATTTGCTAAATTCTATGATGGCTAAGGAACTCTTTTAATGACTTTTGTAAGGCTTCATGTCAACAAAAATGTGACAAAAAGCGTACAAAAATTGCGGAAAAAGCTACAAATTTACAAAAAGGTGACAAATGTTTGAGAAAGCCACAAAAAAGTCTGAACAAAAACAAATAAACTCTACATGTCTGGCCCTTGGTGTGATTCTCTTTTCCAGTGTGGCCCCTAGTGAAAATAGTTTGACACCCCTGGTATATAGGATCCCCATTAGCTCCTGCATTGCAGCAGCTATTCTTCCTGAGCTCCTTAAACGACAGTATTTTGGAAAAACGATGATCATTAAAGTTAATATAATATAATATTGAATTATCACATACCCTGGTAGTCATCAAATTAAGTGATCTAACGTTGATATAATGAAGAAAACCTTTTAAGAAATAAACATAGAGTTGAACAATATATGGACATATTGAACAGTAGGTATGAAAGTGTAAGGCAATATGTTTTCAATATGTTTTCTGTGTTAATATACACCTGTGGAACAATACAAACCAAGAGACAGTGTTTACAGAATGTGTTTAACGTTGACCTTACACTGTATCAATAGGAAGAAGTTTTTAGGAGCAATTTCCACCTGCAAACCAAAATAATCTTTGTAATTGGTTCCATTAGTTTCTACTTTTTAAACAATCCCTCCCTGAGTTATCTCCCAGGCCAACATCCTACATGAACAAGAAGTATTTGGACTGAATTCACATCGAATCCCAAACAGTGGAAAACTGCTGTTGACCTTCTGTCTTTAGGAAACATTCAAGCATTTGGCAGGTTCTCTGATTAGCAGCTGATAGGAAACAGCTGTTGTGACATCACTGATTAGGGAATACCCAAGCCAAATAGGATCCGGTGGAGATTTTATTTAAAAAAATAAAAAATAAAAAAATAAACAGTGACATTATTTTAAAAGTGCTTTTGGTTATTAAATAATGTACTTGTGGTGTTGCTGGTTTGAATTCCCAAACCCAGCTTCCAGGTGGGAATGTTTGTAGTTTTATAAATGTGGAGCTTAACAAGATAAAGGCAATGAAAGGCAAATCTGATAAAGTCTTTTTGAACATTTCTCTAGAGTTTCCAACAACCGTGCGGTTGGGTTGTCTTCATGCTGACTTCTCGACCCGTTATAAAAAAATACAGGATAAGATTCAGGATTATTAACGTGTAAGGATAAACAGAGTGATAAGGCAGTAACTTATCACTTATCGCCGCCCTCCAAAAAATCATATCAGTGACCTTCAATGTATATCAGGAACTCATATCATAACAGTGCTTGTCGAATATCATCTGAGAAAACTTTGAGAAATCCAAATCTCACACAACCACAATAAGGATTTAAACACCCACAAAGCTCTTAATAATGACCCAAACCTTTAAGGAATACCAAAAAACGTTTTGGGTATCACTCAGTAACCCCCTGAAGTGCTGAAATGCGACTCTTTGTGATTCTTCTTCATGGAGG
Organism: Zingel zingel; assembly: GCA_023566125.1. Classification (NCBI taxonomy): domain Eukaryota; kingdom Metazoa; phylum Chordata; class Actinopteri; order Perciformes; family Percidae; genus Zingel; species Zingel zingel. Next base: position 6,908,216 of record CM042314.1, on the reverse strand, counting down.
ATTGCAACTGTAGTCAGCAACTTCAATACTGACTGTTTGACTGGAGCCTTCAGCTGGTTATCATATCATGATGACTGCACTGCTGTATGACAATGAGCTGTGGACTGGCTATATTTACAACGCGTGGTGAGCAAATAGTAATCTTTTAGTGCCACCTGCTGGTTATCTTAGATATTTCAGCTCAGGCTTTATTTCAATAAACTTCATATTATATTGGCCTTTTAAGTGGAAGGTTGTCTTTTTGAACTTTCTCTAGGGACTGTTTCTTCTGTAGAAAGAACTTGTAACCAAAACTGTACATATGAAGTCCATGGATTATCCCGACTAACAGGAAGAATAAATTACTGTTGGATTTTTTTAAATGTAATTTTCAATGCTGTGAGCACAACAAACCCAATTCTTTTAAACTCAAATTACTGGGCTGAATATCCTTACACCTGGGTCAATAAAAAACAAATACATGATACCAGTGTGAATAAATACTACCATGCTGATGTTAAACAGGTATAATGTTTATATTAATGTTCAGGTATGATGAAGAAATAAGGGAATTAATATCAGGACTAATTGATGAAAAACACTATATTGCATTGGGGGATCTGCTAGGAGAGACATCATGGAAAGTATGCTAATCTTCTGAATTACTTAAGAGTAACAGGAATAATATGCCCCTTAAATAACAGATATAAAAAGAAGTAACCACCGAAACAGCTTCCTACTGTATACTAACCATATGTTGTAAGAGTAGGGTTTTACAAAAACAGTATATACATCTTTTTTTTTTATGTTGGCAATAGTTCCCATTCACAAAAGTAAATTCTGTAACAGAAAACATGTACAATCTATTCAGCACTAAACCCAAACGCCTTAAAGACTCTTGATATACATTATGTACATGTTTTAATTGTCTAAACTGCTGAATCCTTTTTAAGATAGGCTATAACTTATTTGTCACTTAAACCCTGGTATTGTGTATTTGTCAATGCACTAACATTGCATTTTTAGCAGGTCAACCCTTGTTTAAAAAAATAATAATAGGATAGCCTACACGCTAATTGTGATGGGAAAAGTGTAATAGACAGAGTAAAATAGAGTCGAGTTTGTTGTATTGCCAGTGTACTCCAGTCCAGTTGGTGGTGGTAATGCCCCTTTAAGTTGGTTTGCCAACCGCCAATAAACCATAAAGAAGAATAAGAAGACGAAGAAGAAAGAAGAAGCAAACACAACAATGGCTGAGGAACAACCATTGAAAAAACTGCCCATCCCTCGTTTACCAACAACAGCTTACACGGCAAAGACATGCAAACGGAATCTGACCAATGACGAAAAGCTAGCTAAAAGGAACGAGAGCCGAGCCCGCGATAAAACCAGAGTAAACATCGGAGAGGCTTACCCGACCTGGAGACAGCTAAGGGACCGGAAAGGATTCAAAACCGATGCAGAGTTAGCCATATTCCTGATTGAGAGGTTCAGTTCAGTTTATTTAAGAAGTGGACACTGCAAATTAATAAAACGCATGATTTTACATGGGTTTAAATTGACAGAATTAGCCAAAAGGCTATTTTTCATCCGTAGTCCCCTGGCCTCGATGTAAAAAAACCCAAACAAAACAAGACAACGCAGAGGCAAAATGATTAGCAACAAAACAAAGCACACAGTAGTTTGTGTGAACTAAGAGGTTACACCAAGTAGAATACATACATATGTTGACATTACAACTAACAGAATAAATGCATAATAGCTTTAGTGCTGGCATGTATGTATTTACCTGTTGTTTTAGGTGCTGAGTAAAAGACTTGTATGTGTTTAATTTCCTGTATGTCTATATGGTGTGGGATTGAATTCCACTCTCCTGACCAAAATTACCTTTACTTAATTAGATTTGTGAAAAATAAAACTCAGTATTAACAACACTTGATGGAGTGAAAGAGTCAGATGTCTGAATATACACTACAACAATGCTGTCTAACGTTAATGGTTCAGAGTTTAAAGAAGACAAAATGAACCACTCTCTGTTATGCATCTTTGCATGTGAACTATTTATTACAAATTTATAGTGTTTTTCAGAATCCATACAGTATAAAAAAAACATCACAATACTATAAGTCTATTGATATTTTCTTACACCACTACCAATCACAAGCCTTTTTGCTTGCAGCTTAAAATTCTGTGTAAACCTGCTGTTTATAAACTGATATTAACAACCAGCTTACATAAAATATGTTTGGAAAATATAACCCCAGTCTATTTATTATTATTATATTACAGAACGGACACACTACTAAAGAACAGACTGAGAAATGATGTGTTCTATGTTATCTTGCAGATATCATGCAGATTCTTTGGCTACAGCATCAACACCAGCCAAACATTGGTTCTTAGACCACGACACATCTGCTTCCCAACCCTATCCAGTATTACTGGCGTGTCACTCTCAGATGGGTAAGTAAATGGTTGTACTTTCTAGTTTTTTAGAAAATGGATGATGTTGTAGCATAGTTTTATTGAATATTAATATCTATTCATATGATTACATATATATATATATATATATATATATATATATATATATATATATATATATATATATATATATATATATATTGGACATCTAATTAGTGAACAAAATGATACATTGAGGAACACAGGTTTTTTTTATGCAATTACTCATAATTCTTCAATTGTTTCACATTTTAGAGTGTGACCCCCATGACACACTGAGTACCTGAATACCATGGTGCCCATCATTCATCAGCGTTTGGAGGAAAAGCTTGACCTGTGCCCCATCCTGCGTCCTTCTAATCTGTCCATTGCGGCCTTAAAGCCTCTGAACACCCACACAGGCAATTGCAGGTATTGTGGTCGATTAGACCTCTGCTCAGGTTGAAGTGGGCCGGAGCTTAGATGGGAATTTACTAGGTCACAAATCATTTCTATCAATCAGAATGATACATGTGTCATTTGTCCTATACTATCAGGTGCAACAGTCAATCAATCAGTTCATACACATCCACACAGGCCTGGAAGATAAACTCAAAACAACTGTGTGGGATTTCAGGGACTTTAACTTCTGCTCTTGAGTTTGATGTGTTGGATGGACTAAGGACATTTGCAGTACTGGTGTTTGTCTACTGGTTCATGCTGCTTCATGAAGAGTAGCATCAATGGCCTATGATATCCAAAGGTCCACAATCCATGACATTGTGCACAGAAAATGCAGAGCAGTCATTAGGATACTGGGGCGAACTGTCCACTTCCCAAAAGATGACCAGCTGCCTTTCTTCACAACATCTGTCTGGACGATGGCGACTTGGTCGATGAGGATATGATGGAGCCTGCTGATGAAGACAAGGGACAATGGAGTACTTGGCTTAAGGGGTTAGGGTTAGTCAAATCTGTGCTGAAATAGCATCAGACACACAGTGTTTGCAGCTGTTTCAGCTCCAGAGGTTGCTACGAGTGGATGACTATTTCTAAATAGGTGCAAATACTATTTGTAGTAAAGCCTGTCCTCCCTTAAAGGCCCCAGTCTTTTTCTTGTAAATAGTTACATGCATTTTTTTTTTGCAAACTGTGTTGTAAAATCGCATGACATAGTTGTAGTATTATCTTGTATATTGTAAAATAAATTTGCCCAGGTTTATCAGCCTGTGTAACTTGTACACAGGCTCTTCTTTGCATTCAGTATGACTCCATAGCTCTGCTGTGATACAGCAGATGTTGAGCTGGTCCAGCGGTGACCCTGTGGCTAAGAGCCAAAATGTTGGATGGAGCAGTGAGGACTTCCAGTAGCAGAGGAAATGTGGAAAGGAACAGACCAAGACAACAGCTGCATAACAGATTGTGAAGATCAATACAATAATGGGGGTGCTTCAGTATTTTAGATGGAAATGGATTTAATTTCTTGTTATATGAAAAAAATGGAGAATTCTTATGAAATGTTCAGAAACCTTTGACATCAGTGTGGCAAAAACAAAAGCACAGTAAACATTACAAATTGAAAAACTGTAGTCATATGCTTTGTTTTCTCCGATGGAACAGCAATGTAATGGAGAACGTGATGCTTTTTCTTCATGAAAAATATGTTTATATTGATGTTAAACTAAATGTAAAAGTACCCACAAGAGGGCACTCTTTCCCCACATGATAATACACCCAATGGACTCAAGGTCAAGGAAAACTTTATTATCCCCAGAGGGGCAAGTTGGTTTACATCCAGCAGTACCACACATCATACACGCAATGTAAAAATCACAAAACACAGGTAGACAGTAAAGAACAAAACAAAATCAATAGAGCATAACATTTAACAAGTAGATAAATGAATAAAACATTTACACTACCTTAGTTTAAATAATGTTTTGAACCTGAACTTGTCCTGCAAGTACCCAGACGGTATCCACGGCTGGACGGAAGCAACTTTATTTCATTAAAAAGAGGATGGCTCGGTTCACACAGGACTGATTGGGCCTTCTTAAGCACCCTCGCCTGATACAGTGCAGTCAGGTCATTCAGAGTAAGACCTGCAATTTTGCTGTATGCCTTTACAACGCCCTGTAGTCTATTTCTGTTTTTTAAAGTGACTGAACCATACCAACTAATCGCTAGACTCACTTCCATATAAGCCTGATTACTGTGCTCCAGTACCATACAATACATAACACCATCTATAACATATGTCAAATGGTAATTGCTGAGTCAGTGTTTGCTGTGTGACTGAGTTCATTGCTTATATTATTCAACCTATCGATGAAGTGCAGCTCCTCTTCACATCTGTTCACATTTGTTTGTTAAAACAAAACAAAAACTTTTTTGGTATATGACCTGCAGTGTAGGTAAGAATAAGATTTTTTTTTTTTTTAAAGAAATAGACAACTCAGAGGAGGTTCACTCTCAAATAAAATCAGGAAAGGCTATTTGATAAAAGTACATTTTAAAAAGGGCCTTAATGTCCATGAACCATGGCTATTTGTACCAAATTTAATTTAATTTAGTTTTATAAATGTGGAGGTTAACAAGATAAAATCAATGAAAGACAAATCTGATAAAGTCTAGTTGAACATATCTCTATACCGGAATTTCCAACAACCATGATGTTGTGTTCATGCTGATCTCATGACCATTATACAAAATGCAGGATACTATTGAGAACTATTAACTTAGTGAGGAAAAAACAGACTCATAAGGAAGTAACTTATGATTTTGCTTTATCCTCCAAACTATCATACTGTATCAGTGACCTTTAACCAGGAACTCATAACAGTGCTTGTCAAATGTCATCTGAGAAAACTTTAAGGAACCCAAATCTCCTCACACAAACACAATAAAGATTTTAAAATCTTAAAAAAGACCCAAACCTTAAAGGAGTACACCACCAAATAGTTTTTGGGTATCAATTAGTCTGGATCAATGAAAGAACATTTCCAGGACATCTGCCGTTTGTGGTCCTTTCTCTGCTCTGAAGCAGCGACACAGCCGTGCGCATGCACGTCTGTGTGTGGGTCAAAGCCCCGAGAACAGGGGGAGGGGTTAGGGGGAGCCCTCAGGAAATGCTACTTTCAAATCTTGCTAGCTTTCCAACATTACCAACCATGCCAAGTTGTTTCATACAAAATAAAATCACTAGCGTTTTAAAGTCCACTTAAAATAGTTTATTTGAGCTTCACTGTGCAGAGATGAAGAGGGAAGCTAAGCTCACCTTGTTTTGGTAATGTCTGCCTTTAATCACCAGGACAGCTTGGATATGAAAGGGGAGAGAGAGTGGGAAGAAATGCAGGAAATTGCTGCAGGTTGGACTCGAACCCTAGGCCTCTGGGTCGAGGAAAAACAACATCTTCATATAAACGCACACTCTACCAACTGTGCTATCAGGGCACCCCCACTGTCTCACACTTTACTGAATGCATTGAGATGTTAAACTCTTAAAAATGCTAAAAACTAACAAGATATTTTATCTCCTAAATGGTCTTATCTCTGAATATTTCATTAACAACACTGAAGTAATAAATGAAGTGCTGACTCAATTATCTGTAGGTATTTTATACCATCATACCAGCACCTGTCTGTAACCTCCATACTGACTGAATATTTGAGTGATGATGACACAGATTTGGTTTGCATGTAAGTTTATTTTATTTGAAACAATTAACTATTAAATTCATTTTTCATACATTTCATTTGTTGCTTGAAAAAATGTAAATTTACGTAGTTTTACTGTCTCATAAAATATGTTAAGTCACATAAAACAAAAGCAGATTTATTTTTAGCTTTTCATTACAATGGTATGGACATACAATATGTCAGGTGTCGTATCTCATGAAACCGCTTCCATTACTATTTTTTTAAGGGACAGGGCTTGGGATCAGGTACAGGTTCACAGCGATCTGCCACAGCCCGGACTTCTGCCATTTGGACGCTTTTGTAGGTCCCAGAGATAGACGTCCATGTAGTCTCCCCATTTCTGTAGGTGCGCTTGAGGCGTGCAGTGTATGGGATGTCTGCCTCGTACTTATATCCCACCATACTGACACGGCAGGAGTGGTTTGGTGGGATATTGACCTCAACAGAAACAGTGTGGGTGGTTGACTCGGTATAAGTGGTCCCCTTGGTGAACTGGAGGGTCGTTTCAGCGCTAATCTCAATACCTCCGGAGAAGATTGAAGGGATTCCAGCAGTGATGGTAGTCTTGACGCCCACTGTAAACGAAAAGCTGGTGTCCCACCTTTGCTCCTTTTGGGTTGTCTTTGAGAGGGTAGTTGTCTCTTTTACTGGCTGGCACTGATTGTTGGTGAGGACAGATATTTGCATGGTCTCTGGAGGACACTCAATGGGTTTAACCCCATCAGTCTTATACTTGACATCAGATATGTCCTCGCTGATTACATCTTTGTTAAAGGTAAGGACCTGGTAGTATTTGTACCAATACTCAGAACCTTCCCATGGAAGGAAGAAGGCCTGATTTTTAACATCTACCTTCCCAAGACCATACTGGTTCTTCCCAACATATATATTGCTGCCGGGGCAGGTCTCGACTGCATTCTCAGGCACTGAACCATAGGAGCCATCCTTCCATTCTAAAAGCTCGAAGTTGTCTTTGTTTACCAGGCTCTCAAATGGGGAGCCACGATACTCTTTCTCTCCATAGGGGTAGAGGCAGTAAGGACCCTTGTCAGGGTTGTAGAAGCCGGCCGTGCTACCGTATTTGCAAACATAGTCGGTGCGTCCAACGTATCCGTTGTAGATTGAAACTGCTCCGTTGGTGAGAGAGCCATCAACGGTCTGCCATTCCAGGTTGGTTTGACCAACCTTGAGTGAGGGGGACCGGTCCACGTTGTTCTCAATCCCTTTGAGAACAACAACTCTCGTAGTTTTAATAGCTTGATTTGTCGATTGGTTAGCGGTGATCTTAGGAACTATGTCCCCCAGACTTGGGTTCAGTAACATGACTGTAAAAGGAAAAAGACACACATAGGAACAATGTTATATAAACTAAATTACATTAGTAAGCAATCAATGTATTCTTAATGCTTTTAGCTAAATTTGTAATAAATGCTACAGGGCAAACACAAACTAGCCAATGGAGAACGAAAATCTAAACGTTTATCCCAATTATTTTTTATATCACTTATCATGCTTCCTTAATAAAAAAAGACTGTTTGGAGTTCAGTGACTGCTGTCATTAATTAGAAATTGCCAAACTGACGTAAATCCCGCGCCCAAACAGCAATCATCTAACCATAGCTTGGCCACCGTAACTATGCACGGCTGTCAGTCTTTAGATTCCTCCACATATACACCTGTAAACATTTTCTTCAGGATATATAACGTATCTATCTATCTATCTATCTATCTATCTATCTATCTATCTATCTATCTATCTATCTATCTATCTATCTAAAATTAATTAAAAGAATTTAGAGGTTTATATCTGTTTCCATCCTTTGGAAAATTCAAAAAGACAACAACAAATGTGTTGTGGATTCAATTGTGTGCTTAACTGCTCAATCCTGAGCATGCAACCAAAAACCCTGTTAACATATGGACTAGTGAAGATTGTATCAAGATAGACAAGAAAAATGTGAAACTATAAGTTAAAATTTAAAGTAAAAACATACTGTTTTCAATGCCTTGTTTTTTTATGCTAAAATGTACTGTCACTGTTCTAGCGCCATAGTTTTCTTCTGTTTCCCTCAATGTGTAGATTTTATTTAAGTGGTGCATAAATGAGGACACTTGTAAAATAAACCGCAGAATGGGAAATAGTTGTTGTACGGCAGTTTCAGTTTACCTAGTTCGTCGTTCTTCTCACTGGCTGAGGAAAGAGCTGGCAGGGCCATCAGCAGCAATACTCACAGCTTCAGCTGCAGATGAAACACACAACAAAATAACTGTTAATTGCTGTAATAAAATAACTTCAAATCTAACCCTGGTGAAAATATCAGAACATCAAATGCTGAGCTACTCCTTCTGGGACCCTATTTTGCCATGATGACACACACAGACTCATAAGGTGAAAACAATACCAGCATCTCTGTCGTGGCTGGAAATAAAGTAAACATAGTTTAATGTTTTTGAGAGACAATCAGTTATCACTAATAATGTGTGCTGCCGTATGTGAGCAAACAAGGAAAGGATCCAAATGAAACAAAAGCAGGCAGACACAATCAGTTCACTGAATTTATGGGGAAGTTGGAAAAACTTACACTGGTCAAAATTCCAGGGATCAGGCAGGTAGGCAGGTAGGCAGGCAGGTAGGACGGAAGATAGACAACAGGTGACAGGGTTCCAGGTAACAGATGCTAGAAAGCAAAAAGGCAAATTGTTTGAAAGTGGAGGAAAGTGGCTGTTATTAATACTGCAAAGCTGATAAGGAAATGGCATGACAGGTGCCTCCCCACCTCTCATGCCATTTCCTTATCAGCTTCCTTATCAGCTCAGCTCTGCCCTATGGGCGGGGAAGCTCAGGTAAGGGGATTTTTTGTACTTTATCTTAAATCCTGTTTATCCAGTTTTTGTTGTTTTTCTTTTTTACCTGCAATTGGCATTTATGTTTCCTGATGGTGGACACACTCATATTCTCTGGAGGATAGTGGACAATTTTAGACAAAGACACATAAGGAAGAATCAGACAGAAAATCAATTAAAATATATTCACCAACATGTGTCTTGCTTGGCCAGTAAAGTTTCCTCCATTCTCCCTGCTTTTAGAATTGATTTTAAAGATGCGGTACTTTTAAGGCTCTGTATTGTCAGGGTCACAGTTGAGATAGTGTGGCAAAGTGAAGCAGATTTCAGCTGAAAGCAACCATTTCTCTGCAGGCACAATTTGGTTGTGTGTCCTTCAGTAAGGGCTTGTAAAGTCAGACAGATGCATTTATGTTAGTTAATTAGTTAATTCTCCAAAACACACACCACTTTGCTGTTTTACTGTAAAACACCTTGTAACTTTGTTTAAAAAATGTGCTATATTACCACTTATAATTATTGTTATTAAATCCAAATGTAAACCAAGTTTCATAAGTAACCCTCAAACATATTTTTATATTCCTTTTCATGTCCTAAGATGTCACAAAAAAACGAGATGCGAAAATAAATTATTATTATTATTGCAAGATGTACAATAAGTCATTTTGCCAGAACATGTTCTTATTGATTTGGGATCAGCTTTTTATCCAAATTGCATAGGCATCCTACATATGTTATGGACTGCCATATTATTAATTATTTCTTTAAGTTCATTAATGTTTTTGCTAAAATCTTCACTTGTCCATTATGATGTGATGAGCTTCATAGTAAGTGTAGCTAACAGTAGTTTTTATAAGACAAGCCTATACTTGCCCATATAAAGTACCAGGTAATCTAAATTTCCAGTTTAAAACAATATTCCTGATTCATGATCACTATCCGTTTAGTCATTTACTCCCACGCCACTGTTACTTGTTATTGTTCAGTGTCAGAGCCAAGACATTGTGAAAGTATGTTGGCTTACAGTGTTTTTACAATCAGCAATGAAAAGCTCTTTAAATACATACATGAAAAATACATTTATTTTCTACGTTCTAATCCTGTATCCTTTTGTCATTTTTTCAGTTATCTCTTGGTTCATATTAATTATGTAAATCAGTTGTCCAGCCATAGTTTAGCAACTATTGCTATGCATGGAGGTCAGTCAAGGTGGTATTTAACAACATGAGATAGCATTATGTTTGCCAAACACATTGGTTAGTACTCATGTTATAGGAAAGGTTCACATTTTTTCAAGTTAATCTTTCAACAGTCTACTGTCATATCTATCTTTTTAACCCTTGTATGGTGTTTGGGTCTGTGGTACGGCAGCGTATTGCATTCAGCATAGAAAAAAATTAGACACCTTATCTTGTAATTACGAGATCCTGATCTCGTAATTTTGAGAAAAGATCTCGTAATTATGAGATGAATGCATTTTCACAACAACAGAAAACAGCTCTTGTGTGAAGCTTTCAGGCCAGCTGATGCCATGGAAGCAAATAGGCCTACGTCATGTGTTGTTTGTGTCCTAAAGGTGAGACATAGTTTTTAATCCACAATGAGCTTGTGCTCAAACTTTAATGTACGAACCAACATCATCACCAAAACCTAGCTTATAGCTACTCTTCTTCGTCTTCTTTAATACCAACATACATCATGGTCATCATGCTTCTCCCCATAGAAAGCTTACGCATACTTAGGCAGTAAGGTGTCGCAGCGTTAGCCTAGACCGGCGGGGGAAGGTGTGTAGCCACAATCGTCGAACACAGCCTGCCTATGCGGTTATAGTTCTTGACTACCGGGGCACCTCCTTTGACACACTGAGCTCCTCTCTCCTCTCTCTTTCCAACTGTGTGTATTCATGTTCCAGAAATGCTTGTTATTAACCTAGTTCCGGGGAGCTTCCCCGGAGTCCGTATGTTCTTTGTCCCCCCAGCACCATCATCTTGGATCATGATGGCACCTACACCATGGTGGCAGCTGTCGCCGTGGTCCTGCCCTACGACCTGCTGTGCCCCATTAGACCCTGCAATGCCCGGCGTCGACTTGCTATGTCCGGCCAACGCCCTGCCACGCCCTGCTGTGCTCTACGACACCATGAACTATTACAACTACTCTAGTCATTATCTTAATTGTGACTTTGTTACTGCCATTGTTCATCAAACCCCCAACCGGCATCGTCAGACACCACCTACCAAGAGCCTGGGTCTGTCCGAGGTTTCTTCCTAAAAGGGAGTTTTTACTTGCCACTGTCGCACTTACACATGCATGCATGCTCTTGGGGAATCACTGGAATTGTTGGGTCCTTGAAAATACAGAGTGTGGTCTAGACCTACACTCTATCTGTACAGTGTCCTGAGATAATTCTTGTTATGATTTGACACTATAAATAAAATTGAATTGAATTGAATTGAATTGAAATCTAGACACCTTCTGCTGGTATTACAATGTATTTATTGTATAGCAACACACATTTGACCTGTTTAGTTTAATCCATTTTTATTTTGGTTTGGGTTTGAGACATTGGGAGATGCTAATGTCTTTATGTAGCCTACTATAGATGGGATTGTTATCAGTTTGTCAACTCACACAGGCACCTCAGGACTTTACGGTTGTTCCGGCGAAAAGCCCATTCTGATCTGTTGGACATTATTTGTAGTGTTTCTGCAGGATCAGTTGAACAGATATGGCCATTAACTAATACTATCTATAAAGTTTTTTATAGAACTACAAAAGAGAAAATAGAGGTACCAAAGCCCACATCTGTTAAAGTAGAATGCCATGTACAAGCATCCTCCTTTCAAGAAGACACCACTCTGATATTTGAGCCTGATGTAAACCCATAGTGGGCAGAGGGGCTAGAGTTCTGTGACACCCTTGTAAAACTGAGAAAGGGGGTAAAGCCATTGATTGTTGTTGTTGTTGAACCCCACAGACCATGATATTGTGCTAGCTGGGAAAACAATTATTTGAACAGTACAACTCATCCAAGCTGTTTACCCTGCCTCAGTCCTTCAACAGTCTAAAGCTGACTCGTCAGCCACAGTGAACACTGTACATGTGGACACAGAAGTCTCCAGTGATGTTTGGGATCCTACAGTTGACTTGAGCCATCTCTCTGAGCCTGAAAAGAAAGTGGTACGAACAATGTTAAGAGATGAATCAGCTTCCTTCTCAAAATCAGAAAATGACATTGGATGCATTGAAAAGTTGCAGCTTTCTTTCCAAAGACACTGAGCCTGTTGCAAAAACGTGCCCGTCTGTGCCCAGACCATTATATAGGGAAATGAAAGACTATCTGCACGACCTCATCGCACAAGGCTGGGTGAAAAAGTCAAACTCACCTTACGCGTCTCCAGTAGTCTGTGTCTGCAAAAAGTGTGGGGGTTTACCATCTTTGACCGCCAGCCAATTCCAAGAATACAGGACATCATGGACAGCCTGGGAGGGAACTCTTGGTTCTCCCTACTGTACCAAGGGAAGGCCTATCATCAGGGCTTTATGGCAGAGGAGAGCAGGCACATGACTGCTTTCGTGACCCCCTGGGGTTTGTACGAGTGTATCAGGATACCGTTTGGCCAAATTAATGCACTTGCTGCCTTCTAGTGATGTATGGAAGACTGTCTAGAAGATGTGAGATGCTTCAAAGTTAGTGTAGCAATCATTAGTGTTGAAGGTCTGATGGTGCTCACAAAGTTAGTGTAGCAATCATTAGTGTTGAAGGTCTGATGGTGCTCACTCAAACTTAACAAAAAAGGATTGAACAGTCTTCTGTCACATTTTAAAAAAACAAACTGGTGTTCTGCACTGAAATACTAATAAAGGTTTAAATTATTTTTCACTTGGCTTGTCATTAAAACACATGTATGTGTGTGGGTGTGTTCAAGTTCTGCTTGTTTTTCTGGATCCACACTCAGACACACAAAGTCCTGCTAATAACACTATTATTCTTCTGCAGGTGTAACTTCAATAGATCAAATCAAATTAAACAAGATGGAAACACACTCTGCACTCTTTCTCATGGTTGTAATATGTCAGTCTTTGCTTGCTTTATTGCTGGTTAAAATATTAAACAAGGCATTTACAACATGGTTATTATGTTTAAGTTTTCTTTCACTAGCTTACCCGCCCATGACATTAACTAAAATATACCGACTATAATCATTTACATATTGATTAATTCATTATAAATATACAGAATGCACAGTTGGTTGATTCCCTATCTCATATTACGAGTGGATCACGTTCTCATCTAAAGTGAACTGAACTTTGGTACACATAGAAGCGAACAGAGACCCACATTTTCAGGCCAACCAGAGACAAGAATTGGACAGTTAGGTTTAGAAAAAGATCACGGGTGGGGTTATAAAATGTGGGTTAGGGTTAGGGGTTAGGGGTTATGTTTGGGTTAGGGGTTAGGGTTTGGGTACTCCTGTGTTGTTCTTTTCTGCAAATTTCATAAGCATCCTACATATGTTATGGACTACCACTTAAAATGATACATTGATTTAAGTTCATTAATGTTCTTGCTTAAATCTTCACTTGCCTATTTTGATGTGATGAGCTTCATAGTAAGTGTAGTTAGCAGTTTCAGGTCTGCACTTGTTTTTTAGAGATCACTTCAACCCAGCCTACTTGCCTCTACATGTAATGGGATTTTTGGGTTTAAAAAAACATTCCTGATGTATGATCACCTTCCATTCAGTCATCTACTCCCACGCCACTGTTCAGTGTCAGAGCCAAGACAAAGTCAAAGTATTTAGGCCTACAGCGTTTGTTCAATGACTGAGCCATGAAGACATTTGAAAAACTCCACCCATGTGCACCCATACACTCTATCTGTACAGTGTCCTGAGATAATTCTTGTTATGATTTGACACTATAAATAAAATTGAATTGAATTGAATTGAATTGAAATCTAGACACCTTCTGCTGGTATTACAATGTATTTATTGTATAGCAACACACATTTGACCTGTTTAGTTTAATCCATTTTTATTTTGGTTTGGGTTTGAGACATTGGGAGATGCTAATGTCTTTATGTAGCCTACTATAGATGGGATTGTTATCAGTTTGTCAACTCACACAGGCACCTCAGGACTTTACGGTTGTTCCGGCGAAAAGCCCATTCTGATCTGTTGGACATTATTTGTAGTGTTTCTGCAGGATCAGTTGAACAGATATGTCCATTAACTAATACTATCTATAAAGTTTTTTATAGAACTACAAAAGAGAAAATAGAGGTACCAAAGCCCACATCTGTTAAAGTAGAATGCCATGTACAAGCATCCTCCTTTCAAGAAGACACCACTCTGATATTTGAGCCTGATGTAAACCCATAGTGGGCAGAGGGGCTAGAGTTCTGTGACACCCTTGTAAAACTGAGAAAGGGGGTAAAGCCATTGATTGTTGTTGTTGTTGAACCCCACAGACCATGATATTGTGCTAGCTGGGAAAACAATTATTTGAACAGTACAACTCATCCAAGCTGTTTACCCTGCCTCAGTCCTCCAACAGTCTAAAGCTGACTCGTCAGCCACAGTGAACACTGTACATGTGGACACAGAAGTCTCCAGTGATGTTTGGGATCCTACAGTTGACTTGAGCCATCTCTCTGAGCCTGAAAAGAAAGTGGTACGAACAATGTTAAGAGATGAATCAGCTTCCTTCTCAAAATCAGAAAATGACATTGGATGCATTGAAAAGTTGCAGCTTTCTTTCCAAAGACACTGAGCCTGTTGCAAAAACGTGCCCGTCTGTGCCCAGACCATTATATAGGGAAATGAAAGACTATCTGCACGACCTCATCGCACAAGGCTGGGTGAAAAAGTCAAACTCACCTTACGCGTCTCCAGTAGTCTGTGTCTGCAAAAAGTGTGGGGGTTTACCATCTTTGACCGCCAGCCAATTCCAAGAATACAGGACATCATGGACAGCCTGGGAGGGAACTCTTGGTTCTCCCTACTGTACCAAGGGAAGGCCTATCATCAGGGCTTTATGGCAGAGGAGAGCAGGCACATGACTGCTTTCGTGACCCCCTGGGGTTTGTACGAGTGTATCAGGATACCGTTTGGCCAAATTAATGCACTTGCTGCCTTCTAGTGATGTATGGAAGACTGTCTAGAAGATGTGAGGGATGAGATTTGCATTCCATATCTCGATGACACAATCACTTTTAGTAAGTCATTCTTACGTGGAAGCTGTCAGAACAGTGCTACAGCGGCTCCGACGATATGGCATAAAGCTGAAGCCCAGAAAATGTGAGCTGTTTAAGCGGAAAGTACGCTACCTGGGGCGTATTGTATCAGAAGAGGGCAGTAGGATGGACCTCTTAAAGAGAAAAAAACCACACACTGTAGGAGAACTGAGAGCTTTAATGGGCCTCCTGAGCTATTATAGACAATACATTAGAGATTTCTCCCACATTGCTAGGCCTCTCTACTACCTCATGAGAACCTCGCCTGATAAACAGCAGCCTAAACACCAAGAACTAAAAACCAAAAATCTGAAAGGAAAATGCAGCCCATTATATGGACCGATTCCCATCAACAGATACTTGAGAAGTTGATAGATTGCCTGGTAGAGCCACGAATCCTTGCATTCCCAGACTTCAGTAAAACTTTCATCCTACACACTGATGCCTCGAATCAGGGCCTCGGTGCAGTTTTATATCAGGAGCAGGGAGGGAAAATGCGAGTCATCGCATATGCATCACGCACACTCACTGAGTCTGAGAAGAACTATCACCAATATTCTGGAAAACTGGAGTTTTTGGCTTTAAAGTGGGCTATTTGCAAGAAATTCAGAGACTATCTGATTGACTCTTTGTGTACTGTGTATACAGAAAATAATCCACTTACTTATGTTCTGTCAACAGCCAAACTTAATGCTACTGGGTGTCGGTGGGTAGTTGAGCTGGCGGATTTCCACATCACTATCAAGTACCGTCCAGGTGGGGAGAATGGGGACGCTGACAGCCTTTCCAGAATGCCTGTTGATATTGAGACTATGATGGAGGAGTGCACAGAGGAACTGTCATCGCGATCAGTTCATAGCCACAGTACAGTCTGTTGAAGTGCAGGATTCAAACTTTGTGTGGTCTATGGCCCTGTCAGCTCAGTGTGCATCGACAATCAAATCAGAGAGTCAACCTATCCCCTCTGAAGAAATCTGTCTGGCACAAAGAGAGGATCAGTGCATTGGTCCTGTGGTGGAGTGTTTACTATCAGGTACCAAGCCTGGGAGTCAACAACTGAAATCATTTAGCATGCAGACTAGACGGCTGTTGCATGAATGGGAGAAACTGATACTGGATGATGATGGTGTTTTTCAGCGCAAAACAGCTGCAAGAACACAACTCGTCCTTCCTGAAAAATATAGGAGCACAGCATTAAAAGCATTACATAATAACCTTGGTTATCAAGGAATAGAGAGAACAGTTTCACTTGTAAGAGACAGATTATTTTGGCCACAAATGCAGAGGGAGATTGAGCAATACGTTTCTTCACGTTGTCCTGTCTGAAAAGCAAGAAGCCCAGCAGAGAAACCAGACATGGTTTAATTAGCCACAAACACCATATTTTTGTTGTACTGCACATTGCTGCAGCTCCTCTTTTCACCCTGTGTTCAGGTCTCTATTTTAGCTACAAAGTGAGACATCCTATTTCTGTACCATCTTTGTTTGGATTCGCACATGTCCAGTAGCTAGGTAAGGCTCACATCAGCTAGCTAGCTGTTTCTCTAACTTCAGTCATTACAGGGCAGGATTAGCCGGGAAACTTCTTCTAACTTTGTGTGGAATACCTGCAGAATAGGGACATGTTAGTAGTTCTTTTGTAGATTATGGTGAACTTGTGTGTGTTGTAGCAGTGTTTTGCCATTGAGAACGAGGGGGCTAACCGCTAGCATGGTTTAGCCCTCTCGTTTCAGCTAGTGACGTAGAAAGCCCTGCAGAATTTGAACAGCGCACCCGGAGACAGAAGGCAGGTTATATACAGAAACCTGTATCTCACTCAAAAAAAGCATGGATGTTTTTTTTTCCAAGTTTGTATGCGTGTGGAAGCACCAGAGACACAAAATAACACCCCAAATCCCAGAAAAAGTGATTTTTTCATAATATGGGGACTTTAAACTTCCTTTTTTTGATGCAGCTCCTTTATTTGTTTACATTTTTTTGTATAAAGACCCAAAATTAACAAAAGGCAGTAAAGGTTTATGAGATTAAGTTCTGAAAGTATTATCAGTTATTTCTTATTTACATTATTTATTGCCCATGGAATTATGCAACAGTAGAGTAACCGGTTACATACGTGTTATATAATGTTCTGCTGCTTAGACACGCTCCATCAGAGGTGCTCTTCTTTTTTATAGAGTAATAATAAAATCTGTTCTCTTGTCATCTTAAATTATTGCTCACACTTCAACCTTAAAGATATTATTTAACCCTAAGTAAAAATTAACTGCATTCATTGATTTTCATTATTTCTTGCACTTGTACACTTTACTGAATGCCCCGAGATGTTAAACTCTTAAAAATGCTGAAAACTATCATCATATTTTATCTCCTAAACCGTCTTATCTCTGAATATTTAATTAACAACACTGATGTAATAACTAAAGTGTTGGCTCATTTATCTGGAGTTGTTTTATACCATTACCATGCTGCTGTTCCTGACTGTAACATGCATGCTGATTGAATAATGAAGTGATTGTGACATACATTTGGTTTGCATGTAAGTTTATTTTATTTGGAACATGAAATATTGAATTGTTTGAATTTGTTCGTACATTTCATTTGTTGCTTGAAAAAATGTAAATGCCAAGTAGTTTTATTGTCTCATAAAATATGTTAAGGCATATATTTTCAGCTTTTCATTACAATGTTACAGACATACAATATATCAAGTGTCAAATCTCATGGAGCATCCGTCATTACTATTTTTTTAAGGGACAGGGCTTGGGATCAGGTACAGGTTCACAGCGATCCACCAAACCCCAGACTTCTCCCATTTGGATGCTTTTATAGGTCCCAGAGATGGATGTCCATGAGGTCTTCCCATTTCTGTAGGTCCGCTTGAGGCAAACACTATGTATGGTGGATTTTGATAGGAAAAGTAAAAACTCAGCAGAAAACAGGTTGGCTCTTTATTGGTCCAAAGAACAGAGCTGTATTGTTACTGATTTCTGCTTTAACCTTACTATTTTTGGTCAAAATCAGAATCAGAATCAGAAAGGGCTTTATTGCCAAGTACGTTGCACATACAAGGAATTTGTCATGGTGCTGTTGGTGCATGTCACACATTCAAATATAAGAAGGATAAAAAAGAATATAAACAATATAAATATAAACATATACACACAGAATGTATTAATAACGACAAAATAAGTAAATAAATAGTAAAATAAGTTAAATAGTAGTAAAAAGGAATGCTACAGCAGAGTAGGTGCAGTGGCATGAGGAGCCCGAGGTGGGGTGTGGAGAGATTACAGAGATCAGATTACAGTGTAAGCCATTAGTTGTTTTACACCATGCCATGCTGCGGCTCCTGACTGTAACCTGAATGCTGATTGAATAATTAACTGTTTGTGACACAGATTTGTTTTTTTGTGTTTGGTAAGTTGTTGTTTTTTTAAACAATGAAATATTAAATTACATTTTACTATTATTACAATTTTTAGCTTTTCATTACAATGTTATGGACATTCAATATGTTTTCTCATGGAGTTGTGTAATGGCAAAAATGACATTTATGCATGATTCTCTATATTATTCGTATAATGTATTTTTGTGTTTCTCTCACAATGCTGGAAGGGAGTTTATCTCATTCCCACATGTAGATTGCGTACACAAAGTCTGGAGACGAAAGCGTACAGGCCTTGTTTGAACCGATAAATGTACAAGGTCACATGATGATATTTATGTTTCCTGATGGTGTTTCACTTGGAACCCTTAGACAAAGGAACACTAGGAAGAATCAGACTGTAAAATAATAATTCTCCAACATGTTTCCTGCCGAGCCGTTAAAGTGTTCTTCATTTTTCCTGCTTTTTAGAAATTATTTAAAAGATGCTGTACCTTTAAGGCTTGAAAAGGTCAGGGTTGCAGATCTGCGAGATCTGCCAGAAAGTAAAGCAGAGTTCAGCTAAATAGCACCCATTCATCTGCAGTCACAATGTGGTTACCTGTCATTCAGTGTTAAGGTAAGCAGTTGCAAAACCAGTCGGATAATCAAAGGAACCCTCAAACATGTTGCCCTTTTCCCCTTTTCATAAGATGTCACGTAAAAACTGGTTTTCAGCCTCCGTCTTGTCAGCTGTCTGAGCAGGAAAAAGATCAAGATGTAAGATGTACAGTACAATAAATCATCTTGACACAAACCTTTCTTTTTAGGTCACGCAGTGATTCAGAGTCAGCTTTTTATCAGAATGTCATAGGCCGCCTGCATATTTTATGGATTACCAATTAAAATGATCATTATTTTAAGTTCATTTCTAAAATCTTCACTTTCCCATTATAATGATATGTGCTTCAAAGTTAGTGTAGCAATCATTAGTGTTGAAGGTCTGATGGTGCTCACTCAAACTTAACAAAAAAGGATTGAACAGTCTTCTGTCACATTTTAAAAAAACAAACTGGTGTTCTGCACTGAAATACTAATAAAGGTTTAAATTATTTTTCACTTGGCTTGTCATTAAAACACATGTATGTGTGTGGGTGTGTTCAAGTTCTGCTTGTTTTTCTGGATCCACACTCAGACACACAAAGTCCTGCTAATAACACTATTATTCTTCTGCAGGTGTAACTTCAATAGATCAAATCAAATTAAACAAGATGGAAACACACTCTGCACTCTTTCTCATGGTTGTAATATGTCAGTCTTTGCTTGCTTTATTGCTGGTTAAAATATTAAACAAGGCATTTACAACATGGTTATTATGTTTAAGTTTTCTTTCACTAGCTTACCCGCCCATGACATTAACTAAAATATACCGACTATAATCATTTACATATTGATTAATTCATTATAAATATACAGAATGCACAGTTGGTTGATTCCCTATCTCATATTACGAGTGGATCACGTTCTCATCTAAAGTGAACTGAACTTTGGTACACATAGAAGCGAACAGAGACCCACATTTTCAGGCCAACCAGAGACAAGAATTGGACAGTTAGGTTTAGAAAAAGATCACGGGTGGGGTTATAAAATGTGGGTTAGGGTTAGGGGTTAGGGGTTATGTTTGGGTTAGGGGTTAGGGTTTGGGTACTCCTGTGTTGTTCTTTTCTGCAAATTTCATAAGCATCCTACATATGTTATGGACTACCACTTAAAATGATACATTGATTTAAGTTCATTAATGTTCTTGCTTAAATCTTCACTTGCCTATTTTGATGTGATGAGCTTCATAGTAAGTGTAGTTAGCAGTTTCAGGTCTGCACTTGTTTTTTAGAGATCACTTCAACCCAGCCTACTTGCCTCTACATGTAATGGGATTTTTGGGTTTAAAAAAACATTCCTGATGTATGATCACCTTCCATTCAGTCATCTACTCCCACGCCACTGTTCAGTGTCAGAGCCAAGACAAAGTCAAAGTATTTAGGCCTACAGCGTTTGTTCAATGACTGAGCCATGAAGACATTTGAAAAACTCCACCCATGTGTGAAATAAGTGAAATAAAAATATACCTTTACCTCCTAATCATGTGTCTTTTTGTCAATTGTTCAGTTATCTCTGTTTCATGCCAATTATGTAAAGAATAATTTTGGAGCAATTTACAATTTAACATCAAAATCCTTGTCTTGATCCCTTCCTGTAAAACCTTATAATAGTTTAATAACTTGAACGTTTACATAAATGTATCCAATCAAATGTACTTTGGGGTGGCTAGCTAACCCGCCCATTACATTAACTAAAATATGCTGACTATAATCATTTACACATTGATTAATCAGTTAATAAATAAACAGAATGCACTGTTCTTTGGTTCACTTCTTTTATTTGGGGTGGCTCGTGTTATCACCTAAAGTGTTGTTATTGTTATTCTTCTTTAACCCCACTGTTTAGGTCAAAATGAGATTATTTGGACCAACCAAAAGTCCTTCTTCATGGTCTTCCTGAACTCCTCCCACACCATTTCTCCCAGTCACCCCACTTTCAGGGTTTTCTATTGTTGCCCATGTGAGCATTGTCTCATCTACATCTAACTTTAGGCAGAAAAGTGAATGAAAGCATTTCCAAAAATGTTAAACTATGGGTTTGGGCTAACCCTAATCCTGCATGAATTCATCATGCAGGATCATCATTCATAAATGTTGACATAAAACACAAAGCAACAGACAACTAAATATTATAAAGAAAAGAGCTATAAAAGAGGGATGAACTTTGTGTCTTATTGATTTCGTCTTCCCCAATATTTAATGGTCAAAGTCAAAGCCCAGATGAAGTGAGAGTATGTTTGTTTTTAACAAACAACTTTTATAGCAATAAGGCAGCTATATACTGTATGCCTGGATACATTGGACAGGTTCATAAATCTGAAGGTGATTCATTCTCATAATTTCAACCACTTATGTTGAGTAATTTGAAAATGTTTCAGTAGTTAATCTAAAAGTCAGTAGTTAATTTAAAACTGCATGAAAATGGGATTTTCTCAAATTCATCAACAGACAATTCAATACTTTTCGTCTCTCGCATGATCAATCATCTGTGTTTTATCTGCAGGTGAAGCTGCCAGTGTTGCTGCTTTTGGCCCTGCCTGTTCTGTACACTGAAGGTAAACTAAAGCTTTCCATGCTGCTGTTACTTTGCCAAGTGTCACATTAAATGAGATGAGAAAAGATATTGCTTTTATTCAAAATGTAAAGCAAAAATGTATGGGGGGGGGGGGGGGGGGGGGGGGGGTTGCACTTTTCATTTGTGTTTTGGCTAAAGAATCCTAGCAGCATACAAGAGGTGACATGGTTAATTGGGAAATGTGAAAGTTTTTAGGAGTTATTATCCCATAAAAGAA
Organism: Zingel zingel; assembly: GCA_023566125.1. Taxonomy (NCBI): domain Eukaryota; kingdom Metazoa; phylum Chordata; class Actinopteri; order Perciformes; family Percidae; genus Zingel; species Zingel zingel. The sequence continues at coordinate 6,886,199 of CM042314.1, read as the reverse complement.
CAAAATTAAGTATGCTTCCGCAATTCAAAACTTTGAAGATTTTGCACATGCTTTTTGTAATCTTTATTCAAGTCTTCCTAGATGTAAACAAGTATGTACAGATATCCCAAGCAATACAAGGGCATATTATACTAATTTGTAAAAAATTGTTTCATATGATTTCAAAGTATGTTCAGTGGTTTTGTGCTGTGTTTTAGATGAAGCTCTCAGTGTTGTTGCTGCCGGCCCTGCTGACTATGTCTTCAGCTGGTCTGCAAGACTCCAGCCTGGAATGGCAGACCTCGTCTGGCTCTCTCCCGCCTGGTGCCGTTTCAATTTACAATGGAAATGCCGCTCGCTATGACTATGTCTGCAACTACAAGTGCTCATCTGGCTTCTACAACCCCAACATGGGTCATTACTGCCACTATCCCTTGTCAGGAAAAGAGAATCTTGCCAGCTCATTTGAGTTCTTGGTAAACAAAAACAACTTTGATGTTTTAGAATGGAAGGATGGCTCCTGGGGTTCCGTGCCTCAGAATGCAGTGTACACATGCTCTCCAGGAGACACGTATGTTGGGATGAACGAGTATGGTCTTGGGAAGGTGCACGTTAAACACAAGGCCTTCTTCCTTCCCTGGAAAGGTCATGAGTATTGGTACAAGTACTACCAGGTCCTGACCATCAACAAAGAAATAAACAGCGAGCACATGTCCAATGTCAATTACAACACTAATTTTACAGTCTTCCAGCATCCTCCAGAGACCATGACCAAGTCCATCATAGCCAACAATGAGTGCAGCCCAGTTGTGAAAAGAGTTGAGCTCTCAAAAACCTACATGGAGGAGAAAAGGTGGGACACCTGCACTGCCATCACGACTGGGGTCAGTAGTAGCATCACCGCCCAAATCCCATTCATCGGCTCTGCAGATATTGCACTCAGTGTTGAAACAACAAAGCAATTCTCCAGTGGAACCACTGTGGTGGAGTTGAAAACCTACTCGGTCTCTGTGGAGCAAACCGTCGCACCAAACCACTCCTGCACTCCGGCACGGTAAGATGTCCAGACTAGCAACATTAATTTTCATTTTTTACGTCCTGCTGCTCGCATCGTCAGCCAGGAAATATTTTTTTTACCAAAGCAGTATATGAAATCAGATGTATTACCTATCACCATTTAGTTGTTTTGTGTTATTTAGCTAAGCTATTTATAAAATATCTGGTCATGCCAGACGTAATTATTCCACTATTTTTTTAAACAACGCAATTATCCGTTTCAGCCACCAGGGGGGCAGTGCTCCCCGTGCCCCACAGCCAAACTCATGGGTCAGACCCATCTGGTAGTGAAGGAAGGCCGAGACTGAGAGCTATATGGAAAAATATGCACCAAACAAGCCACTTTTGAAATTTTGCTGTTTCTATGAATACAAAAGTTGGGTAATCCCCCCCCCCCCCCCCCCCCCCCGGACTAAAAAATGTTGGATGACCCTCCCCTCAACAAAGAATAAAAAGACATGACCTATTTTCCTCTGGTGGTCCATTCCATAAATACCGAATGGTCCCTTAGTTAACAAGATACCATAACTCCGATGCATTTATTTTAACATTTAAAGGTTGAGGGTTTTGGGAACAGCCTTTTCAGTATAAGAACAAGAGTCACCTGACTGGCATTTACTGGGACCGGCGTTACAAATCAAGGCAATCAATTTATGGCCAATCCAAGGATAGCCTAACACTAAAAATGTGCATATTATCAAAATAAATCAGCAGGAGAAAAGGCCAAATAAAAAAAATCTTCCATTTAAAGTAGACAAGTAATCCACAAAATTTAAATCTTTATCCACACAAGTAATGCCTCAAATCAAAATGACAAGATCAGGTAAGCAATGCAAAATTAATTAAAACATCTCTCAAAATATATTTATAAAATGTGATGTTGAAAAAATAGCAGCTTTACATTTTTGTGCTGATTTAGCTTGGATAAATGCTGGAGAAAAGGGACTTATTACATATGATAAAATAATGTATATCGGAAGAGTTTATTTTGTTTATTCAATTGATATGTGAAACTACAATGCTTACAAATAGGGATATTTCTTTGCCCTTGATCCAACAAGGTTGTAAAAGGGCCTCGTAATTGATAAAATCCGAAATTTAAAAAGCTTCTGTGATGGCAAAAAATAATAATGTTTCTTGATTAGAAGAAAACAGAAAGAAAAGAAAGTAACAGTAAGAAAGTTCAGCTCTATATGTGCTGCATGAATAAAGACCGACAGGAATTACTAGCAAAAGAGCCTACAGCTATCAAACAGGTGCACAATTTCTCCTGGTGATGTACACATTTTATCAGCAATGTTATCAATAACTTATGACTGGACATAGCAGGCTCAAATTAGTTTTAAGAGTTTTCAGGCTAGAAGTTATTTACCTGCTTACATTGTGCTAATTTGGCTAGGATAAATGCTACAGAAAATGAATTAATTCATATACGAATATGAAGAGTTTATCCTGTTTATTCAGCAGAAATGTATAACTCCAGTGATCACAGAGAAGGATGTTCCAATTTAGTTATTTCGTACAATCCAAAGATTAAAAGGTTTCTGTGATACCAAACAAACGCGTCATAAAGTTGACATTTCTCTTTCTCTTTCCTTTCTCTTAGATTCATTTAAGAGATTATTAACCTTTGAAAGCCGCCTACACATGATCAGAGGTACAACCGCGAGGAAGGGCGCGGATCAGAGACAAAGGGCAGCGCAGGTATTTGTGATTTTTGCAAAAGGTGGTTGTGCCTTCAAAGTCAGCGCCAACAAGGTAAAAGTTGTGATAATTTGAACTTTGAGAGCAGTGCTTAGCGGTAATTTCATGCAGTGCGCCATGCCAATGCGTAGTGCTTCCTCCAGGTTGTGTCTTATAATAGAAAAACAAAAGCACAGCCATGCGGGGTGGTTTTACCTTAAATTATGTGTAGGCTGCTTCAAATTATAACTACACTACTATCGCATGACTCCAACATCACCACCATTAAGCTGAGGATAGCGTGTAATGTCCCTGACAACCTCTGTAGTCTCATTTATCCACTTGTTAGCAACAACCGTTTTTAAAGCAGCCATATTATGAAAAAAAAAAACACTTTTTCTAGGATTTGGGTGTTATTTTGTGTCTCTGGTGCATACAAACTTTGAAAAAAAAACATACTTGCTGTTTTGAGTGAGATACGGGTTTCTGAATGTGTCTGCCTTCAGTCTCCGGGTGAGCTGTTCAAAATCTGCGTGGCTTTTTACGTCACTAGCCGAAACGAGGGGCCTAGGGGGCTAACTGTTAGCATGCTAGCTCATTCTCAATGGCAAAATACTGCTACAACACACACAAATTCACCTTAATCTACAAAATAAATTATATAGAACTACTTACATGTCCCTGTTCTGCAGGTATTCCACACATTGGAAGTGCGCCCTCGTTTAGAAGAAGTCTCCCAGCTAATCCTGCCTTGTACAGGCCAAAGTTGGAGAAACAGCTAGCTAGCTCATGTAATCCTTACCTAGCTACTGAGCATGTGCGACTGACAGCAAAGATCTTACAGAAGTTGAGAGGTCTCACTCTGTAGCTAAAACAGAGACCTGACACAGGGTGAAAAGAGGAGCTGCAGCAATGGGCAGTACAACAAAAATATGGTGTTTTTTGAAAATTAAACCATGTAAACCTATTCTGATACAATCTCAAATTACAATTATGAACCTGAAAATGAGCATAATATGGCCACTTTAAGACACGTAAAAAAGGCTTCAACATTCATGAGTGGGGTATTTACTGATGTGTTTTATGTCGTAGGAAAAAAAAACATGAAAATCTCTTAAGCTTGTGTTAACTAAATGCCTACATGCATCTAACCAAAAAGCCATTCGAAAAAAAAACATTGACTTCATAACAAGGAAACCGGAAGTGCAAAAATACTAACTTATTTCTGGGTTTTAGGACTCATTCCCTAAACCACTCAGAACAAAGTCAGTATATTATACTGCAGTTCAATATTCTTAGTTGGGAAATAGAACGTTCTTTGTGTTGATTTGAGATTATGTGTATTCATGTGTTTCTTATTCAACATTTTTTAACTTCAGTGATTACAGAGAAGGATGTCCCAATTATGTTTTCTGTTTATTTGTTTGTCCTTTCCCTTGACCCAATGGGCAAAACACATGCATTGTAAATAATACAATCCAAAGATAAAAAAGCATTGTGATGCCAAACAAACAGAACAGGACATAAAGTTGATCTTCTCCTTTCACGTGTAAATTATAAATATATGTAAATATAAATGTAAGAGATTATTAACCTTAGAAAGTATAAAGAAAGATAAGGCTTAAAAAGAAAGTCAATACAGATCCTGAGTATACAATGAACTTAGTGTGAGTGGAAATTGGAGCAGTTTGTAGCATTAGATATTAATAAACTGCAAATAAAACGAATTGGCCGCGCAATTAAGGTTTAGAAATCTTTTTTTTTTGCTGCCAAGCTAATGAATGAACCTGGTTTGCCGATAAACCACAGCACCATGATATAGGTTAACATTTTAAATGATCTGTAGTCTTCATAACTGTTGGGACATAAAACACAAACACAAAGCAACAGACAACAACATATGATGAAGGAAAGAGAGATATAAAAGAGGGATAAACTTTTTGTCTTATTGATTTCTTCTACCCCAATATTTAATGGTCAAAGTCAAAGCCCAGATGAAGTGAGAGTATGTTTGTTTTTGATTGGGCAATAAGGCAGCTATATGTACCTGGATACGTTGGAATGGTTCATAAATCTGATGGTGAGTAATTCTTAGATACATTTCAACCACTTTTTATAGTAGGTTAGAAGTAGAAAGTTAATTTATGCAAGAAATATACCACCACTAACCTAATTAAAAAGCAATCATTTCAATACTATTTGTAATTTGAATTTTCTCAGATGTGTAAACAGATAAGTCAATAATTCTCATCTTCCGCATTACAAAGTATTGTCTTTAAAACAAACACAGCCTTTTTAGCCATCTCAGTGGCTCAAGATATGATGTTCTGATATTTTCACCAAGTCTGGATTTGTTGGTATGCTTCAAACTGGGGATAAGTAAACGCTATTTTGTTCTGTGTTTCATCTGCAGATGAAGCTGCCAGTGTTGCTGCTGTTAACCCTGCCTGTTCTTTACACTGAAGGTAAACTAAAACTTCCCACGTTGCTGTTACGTTGTCCTCATTTATGTATTACTTTAAATGGGATGAGGATAGAAATTGCTTTTACACAAAATGTATGTGTATATGTATGAAAATAGGAGGAAAGAGGAATTCACTGTATTATTGTTAGATAATATATTTGAATTATTTATTAAAATTGATTCAACTTGCTGGTATTACAGCTGTACCTTTTTGGTTTTGAGAGACAATTTACGGAAATCACCTCTTTGGAGCCGAGACATCCAAATAGTTCAGGCTGTCCTGAACTGTTCATACGTATACTTACGAAAGTAATGCACTGTAATTAGTATGTACCTTATTCCACATATTTATTACTGTAAGCCCCACATTGACATTTAAAACATACTATAGACTTTATTTAGGTTACATTTGTCTTCACAAGCTACTGTAGTTAGCTAATGACATTTTCCTCAGTAAGACTATTAGTAGTAAGCTTGACATGCTAACCATTGCAACTCATGTCTGAGCCAGGGGTTGAGGCAGACTAGGTAGACTGTGTAAATTAAGCCAGAACATCTTGATCAACCCCTGGTGGCTGGCTGCAGTATATGTCATAAATCCCGCTCCCTCCATGTTAGCGGATGGGACATTGACCAAACTAAAAAGTCCATGTTAAAATGTTAAATGTTAAATACATTTTTCACCAAGATGGTTTCTGTCATTTTAAGTCTGATCACGCTGATGTTTGTTTAGTTGTTAATTGTTCTGATAAGTTTAAGTTTTTATTAGTTATGTGATGCTATAAAAAGGGTGAAACGTCATGATAGACAGCTGTGATTGACACTCAATTGGTCAGGAAGCTGTATGAACAGGACTTCGATACCACAGCTCTACTGCCTGATCACTACTGCGCAAAATCTGGCTTTTGATTACAAGATGGCAGCGCCCTTATCCAGAATATTTCGGCTTCACTTTTGTACAGGTGAAGGATTTGTAAGTGATTTAAAAACTATTTTGAGGAAAACTCTTTGCATTTTTGCTCTCCATTGACCAGTTTTTGTTTTGCCCTATAGCCTTTATTACAATTTTAGCTGAAGGCATTATGGATAAATCAATTGATTACTGATGTCAT
>CM042314.1:6784905-6874905 GCA_023566125.1 Zingel zingel | reverse complement strand
ATGTAAAGATGCACCTTTCAATTTTTTGTACTTTGCTTTTGTTCCACACACAGCTCTGGATTGGTTAAAAGGTAATTTCACATGTCCTCTGTCCCGTCACCATAACATGGGGAATATCTGGGTAAGATTGAAGGCTTAACCCTTGTGTTGTCCTCAGGTCAAATGTGACCCGTTTTAAACTTTTTTTTTATATCATTATGTAGGTTTTTTTCAACCAAATTGCCCTAAAATAACTTGGACGCATGGATTTAAGTTTTTCATACAACGTTCTTCACAGGTAAAATAAATGATTACTTTCATTGAAAATTGGTTGTTTTATTCAATTTGAAAAAAAAAAGTTAAAAAAAAAACCTCTGATCTTAGCTATTAGTCAGAATAATTAATTATTTCTGCTTTAGTGGTTTTTTAGCTCAAACTTTAAGGTATAATGTCATATACATTAGGTTTATTGATCATACATTTAAAAAAAACATTGAAAAAAGTGAAAAAAGTTCATTTTCAATTTTGACCCGGAAAGACAACAAGTTTATGGTCAACGGGAAGACAACACAAGGGTTAATTAAAACTCAGTGGGAAGTAAGTAATTAGAAGAAGAAGTAATCTGCCAAATGAGAATCTGCAAATCTGCAAATCTGGTTAAAGCTATATAAATAGATCATTACACTGAAACTCTAGCTAGCATCCTCTTGCTGCTCCTTGGTCACAGCTGTAAGTAATAGGAAGTCTGGTGATTCTTTGCTCTACCCGCTCCATCAGATTATGTCTACTTCTAAATCCACTCTGCCTGGACTTTACTTTAATCTCAGTGTTGTGAATTGTCTCCTTTGCTGCTACCTCTTCCTGTCAGGCCTTCCTGTGTATTCCGTGCTCATGATAGTAATGAATGCCGACCTGCTGTCCCCCCCCTGCAGGCCCCGATCTGCCCACTCTTTCTATGCGTGCCCTCTGATTCATCTGCTCCCAGTCACGCATGTTTATGTCACTGGCTATGCTAATATCATCAACCATATGCTAATAACAGGCCAATGAATATTCATTAATTTATTGGAATATATTCAGGATGACAGTGGGGGAGCTGAGACTTCGATGTCATTGGAGGAAAGGTTCCACTAAACTTTTGTGACTGCTCTGTCTAAACTTCCTGTCAGTATGACTCACCAGGTGACCTGAGGAAGATAATGAAGGTTGCTGGTTTGATTTTCACAGATGCTGAACACACTGATGGTGGGTTAGGAAGATGGGTTCCTAAGGGCACTGGCTTCCAACATTTTGGCCATTTTTAAAATGATACAAAGTCAATTCAAGACCCATCATTAAAGGTTACATACTTACAGTGTTAAAGTAACGTAACTTGATTTCTTTCTGTTACTTTTGGATTACCTAAATACCAAATGTGCAAATAACGACAAGAGAACAGAAATAAATGGGATCACTTTTATTTAAACTTCATTTAAAACATTGGTCTATACAAGGACAGAACAATGTCACCTTAAAAATGAAAATGGGTCCTGTGCTCAGTGCATTTTTTTTAAAGACTAACTTTTCATTGAGCAGATTCAGGCAGTAGCCTACTGACCAACAATGAAAGTGAACAACACATGAGCGCTTGCCGCTAATTAACAAATGATTGCATGCTAACATGCTTAGCTAAGATAGTGAACACGGTAAACATACCAGAAAAAGCAGCACAGAACCTGAAAAACGCCTAGATTTGTTTTAAAAGAGCTGATTTTCACCTAAACTTTATGACCTTTTAAAAGTGATTGTGTCTCCTAGTGCAAAACAACATTGTTCATTGCAGTTTACAGTAAAACAGCAGTATTAGAAAATGTAATGTTCCAGGAACTGAAGAGAAAAAGAGGGAATGTGCAAATAAGCAGTTTTTCTGATCTGATTTTCACCAACTTTTAATTAAAGTAAACATAAAAATCCTTTTAATATAACAAAAATAAGAGCCCTGCAGTAGGCCTACTCAGCTCACAGTCTGAATGTGTACAACTGTATGTGAAACAGAGTGCATAGTGAATATGTGCTCAGAAAGTGGCAGTTGTTTCTTTGACCTTCAGTTTTAAGTGATCTCACACCTTTTTTTGTTCACCTGGACCTCATCTGCATATTTTAATAGCTTGCCTTTGGCTGTGATAAACTTTTTAACCTCTATTTATTCACGGGAAACTTTTCCAGCATTATCATACTTCATATTGTCTCTGTGCTTGGAGCTTCCCAGTACAGCTCACTGCTCCTGCTGGTCTCTGTGGCGCTCCACTGCAGCGGCAGAAGGGGAGGAATGCCTTGCTAAAGGGCACAGAAAGCATCGGTATAATGAAGTAGTAGTGTTCATTTTTCACATTTTCCCAGCTGGTAAGGGGCAGCATGTCATTGCTGGATATATCCTAACCTTGACTTTGAAAAATGCCTACCAACCACGTGTGGCCACCTAAGTCTTTACTTCTACATAGAAATACTGCATAGAACCACCAAACAAGCCCACAAATTACAGAGTAGAAGGAAGCAATGGACAGACAATTAACTTTTAGACATTCATGAATGAACAAATCATCAAATTAAAATATGAGCAGCCTAAAGTTCCATGAAATGTTTGCCATTAGGCCTACAAAATACATTTTCAAAGATTTTTCTTTCAAAAAAGGTCTTAAATCAAAAGCAAACAGAATCTGGTCTATTGCCAAGTTGGTTTTAACAGACGGGTGCACGGTTTAGGTGCATAACCCTTAATATAGTAAGAGAAAATAAAAAAGGACAAATACTATAAGAAAAATTACAATATATCTGCCTTTAAAATGAAAGAGTTGTACAGTTTTGTGCAGGAATGTGCAAACAGTCACAGTATGTGAAATATGTCCAAAAGATGTGTGCAAATTTAAAGAGTTGAAAGAGATGTGGAGACTACATTAATGTCTGCATCTAATCAAAATCTGTCCTTTTAATTTATCAATGAATGCTGCAGTTTGATCTCATGTATTTTAATTGATGGTTTGAGATGGATTATAGGTTGTCTTTAAGGTGTCTGTTAGTAGTTGTATTTTTTTAGAACATTTATCGCTACATTTTTCATGTAAAACACTGCATAATTTCACTTCCTCAGGTTTATTGCTCAAATTAAACAATCTGAGCAGTTAAAATCCCTTATTTATTTGAGGGGTCAGGAGTCGACTTTAGTAAAATTGTGGTCAGTCTGTAGGAAAGTATGGTCTTCTTTCCGATTGCGTCCTTGATGTGGTTCTAGATGCAGTATTTCTTTGTTGACCTCAATGACTTGATGAGTGTCCTCGCCTGTCCTCGTTACTCCTGCAGGTACACATGCCATCTGTTAAACCTGTTGATGACAGGATTGTTGAGATGTTTTTTTTAATCCTGATAAATAAATGCTTTAGTGTGCTACTTCATCCTCAGTTTTGTGACAACATGGCACCTCACGTTAAAGAAGCCATTGCCCCTGAAGAGGTTTTGTTTGAAGACGTAATCCTCACAGCCTCCGATATTTTGAACCGTCTCCTGCAGCGTTGGTGGGACAGAAGAGGCTAAGATGGCGTACGGAGACGGGGGCGGTCAGGTGCTCTCAGGCTTCATATCCAATAAAAGCCTTTTTCAAACAGAGATGCTCTCCACGCGCTTCATTGGAGACGAGCTGGAATATTCCTTGAAAAAGCCTTTTTCTAAAAGTGGGGTCAGAGCATCAGAGAGAGGACCAAACCATCAAATAGAAATCTTTTTGTTTTATTATTAATAATGCTGGAGAGGGAGGAGGCGTCTCGGTAACCAGTTGTGATATGTTGGCGTAGACCGAGAAACTCTGAAAGCTACAGTCTTTGTTTCTATGATATGATCTATAATCATTTTTATTTTCTAAAGCAGTCAGCCCATCTAACTAAAAATCATAAAAAAGTATTTCATATGAAACAGAGAGACACAAGCAAATAATCATATTTGGGATATTAACTGCAAGCTTTTACGTTTTTTTATTTAACAAATGACATGATCATTTATTATCAAATTACATTTATTTTATGTCAGTGACTCATTCAATTTGTTTCAGCCCAACTTTCTATGTCCAGATACATTTAAACAAAACAGCTGTTCCCTTATAAGTGTTGTGACTTTCAATAATAATCTGTAGTTGTACTTTTTTGGAGAAGCTGTCTCACTGTTAAAATGTTCCTCATCTTATTGTGTTATTTAACTGTTTACTCTTTGAAAAATACATGAAGGAGCACTTATCTGTTCTCTTACATTAGAATTTTTTACAGTCACATTTTAGGGGGATATATCATGAAAAACTCACTTTTTCAGTGCTTGTGCACATACACCTGGGTATCTGGAGTGCCTACCAACCCACAAACTTTAAAATAAGACATTGTGGGCTGCATCGTTTAAAATACATGGGATTCAACAAACCATTCAGATTTGGCCGACCTTCCTATGTTACATGCAGACTAATTAAAATACATTACCCCCTATCTGAGTATCTCCACCCAGGGCTTGAGAACTACCTAGGCATATTTTTCTCGCAAGCCAATCAGAGCAGACTGGTCTTTTCGGGAGGAAGGCTTAAAGAGACAGGCGTTAAAACGAAGCGTTTCAGACAGAGAGTGAAAACAGGTACATGACATTTACACAGACAGTATGAGAAAAAAAAATGTTTATTGAACAATAAAGCACGTAAACATGTTGTAGCTCTCCAATCTAGCTAGCTAGGTCAGTAACTGGATAGCACATTCTCACTCCCAACTCGTCACATATGGCAGCTTGGTCACGACCCTTTGACGCATAGGCGTAATTTACAGAGGGATGGGGGTGGTGGTTACAACCCCCCCAAATAATCAAAACTGGGCTTTTTGTCGCCTTTTTCGAGTTTATTTTTAGAAGAAAACTTCAATATTTTTGTCATCCTTTTCAAGGTTTTATTTGACCTTTTTCAAGTTTTTTTCAGAACAATTTTTTTCAGATTTTTTGTTGCCTTTCAGTAGGCAGACCCAACATCTTGATGTGGGTCTGGAACTCACCATTGACGTGGCTCAGTCCGAGGGGCGGGATAAACGGTTGTCTTTCAAATTCCCTCTGCATGCAATAGGATAGCGCTACAACCAACCAGAGCAACGCTAGTTGATAGATTAAACTTTAAACTCCGAACACATCTTCCTTTTTTAAGAATGATTTCAGTGCCGTTTTTTTGTTCTTTTCTCAAAGAAAAGCTTAACTCCAAGAATGAATGCCGGGCGCGTCTCATACAGATGTTACAGGGTGCCTTGTACATCAGTATCAGACGCTGAGGGCCACTGACCAAGCTGCTGTACTTGACTAGTTGGCAGTGAGAACTGGTTGAACTGGACTACAAGTTAACACAAGTCTCGCCTCTTCTGTAAAGCAGTCAATACGGCAGCAGAGAAGGGCTGTTTAAAAGTGGCTGGTGCAAAAGAGCTGATATGCTATGATAGCTTCCTCCGTATTGAAAATATTGGTCAGAAAATGTATTGGTCTCCACAAGAGAATTATTATTTTTTTGTTAGCTTTTTTTGAGTTTTGAAAAGTCACAGGGTTGATTTCCTGCTACAGTCTGAGTGAGTCTATCAAGCAAAGCGGCGTTCCCCTCTTTGCATCAAAGGAAGATTGTTTTCTTTTACCCCATTAACGGAAACTATGTGAACGTTTGTTGTTTTAGTTGTGTGAATAAATGCCGTCTTTATATTATATGTGAAGGATGACTGCAATAATTAATTTATCATTTATAAACATAACTTGTATTCCTTTGTGATTTTGTGAACTGTAACAGGTGAAAGCAGCTTGTGTTTTGATCTAAAGGATAGAAAACCCAGTACAGTGGAACTGCTCTAAAGCCTGACCTGTCAGCTAAATGCCTGCAAAGCTAACAGCCTGAGGTGGGTTTATGTATCTTTTTTAAATTACATTACACACCGTTAACCACTGGAAACAAACCAAACAAAGTAAGAACAGAAGCTTGTGTCTGAAGACAAGACGAATACAGGTTCTTTCCTGTGTTTTGTCTGAAGACGAGGGCCTGTTTGTGCAGCGTTCAGGATCAGGATCAGGTTTGAATGGATCCAGACTCCGACCTTTGCTGCCCGGCCCAGCCGATGACGCAGGGAGAGGCATCACGGGCCGTAACATGAGGATAACTCTATATATTTTATAAACATTGGGGTTTGGTGGGAGAGCCAGGGAGGGTTAATTCGGCGGATCAAGCTAACATCACATTTCCCTCACCCGTGGTGTTTTAAGGAGATCCAGCTAAGCCTTGTAGTTCACCACAACACTGAGGGCCTTCACACCACAGCAGGTAGCCCTCCAGGAGTCTGGCCTTTCACAGACAACCTGCAGGCTGATGAAATGATAATAAAGCTGCTGGGTGCCAGAGGCTCCCTCCCTGCCTTCCCTCAGACAGGTCAGAGGCACCTCTCACACTGGAATCCCTAGACTAAATAAGAGTTGAAACAGTACACACCTGTAAGCTGATGGGTCAGATCAAAAGAGGAAGTCTGCCCGGATGTTCACACAGCTGGAGGAGACGTATGTGCATACGTCAAGATCTGCTGCCTGCATCAGTTTGTCGATTCTGCACTTTAGTAGCTTCTTAGTCTCGCATTGTCAGACCTTCCTCCACAGCGCTGCTAAGGAGGGTCTGGCTAGTACACACAGCAGTCCTGGATGGGAGAAAAACATGCTCTGGTTTATTGACATTTCTTTAAAACAATCACAATCGTCTTGCAAATGGTGCCTCTGCAAAATAGCCTCAGGAAGGAACTTGTTTTGGTGGAACGTGTACGTTCAAAAGTTGTTTTAGTCATGCAACAGAAAACTCAGATTGGACAGATAGTCTAGCTAGCTGTCTGGATTTACCCTGCAGAGATCAGAGAAGCAGTTAACCATAATCCTCAGAAGTCCACTGGAAAATTTCAACACAATGAAAGCGCAAGGTGACCTCCGGCCGAAATGAGTGAAATCCGGCGGAATTTCCAGCGGCAGCGGAGCAATCCCGTAAGTGGAAAGTCGTGGACATAGACTAGTAGCTTCCTGACATCAACTCAAAACTAACTACTAAAGTGTTAATACTGCATGCTGCTGAATTACTGTAGGCTAGTGCAAAGTAAAGTCCTGAATATGAAGCTACAGCCAGCAGCTGGTTAGATTAGCAGTTAGCTGGTTAGCCCCCTATACATGCTGCCTCTCTGACAGATTATTAGCCGTTACAGTGGAATCTCTTATCCTCTTTTTGCCGATGACATTCAGTTTTATGCTCTTTTAAACCACATGATTTTAACTAAGTGTCCATTTTTAATGGATGCTTGGAAGCAATATGTTTTTTTTATTGTTTGTATTTTGTACTTGTTTTTAATATTAAGCATTTTGTGATTTTGTATCTGTGAAAGGTGCTATATAAATAAATCTTACTTACTTATTTAGCTTAGCATAAAGAATGAAAACAGGGGTATAACCTCTAGCCTGGCTCTGTCCAAATATGAAGAGTGAAGCTCCTCATTAACATGACATCAGTTGAGATGACATTAAAATGACATTTTGTGGCATTTCACTGTTTCCAGACAGCACAGAGATGAAACACAAACTGGACTAACAACATTGAAAGCACTCCTGATACAGTACCTTACATTTGTGTGATCAATTGTGGTAGGCCGGTCTGTGCCAAAATGCGAGGGTCGATTTCTTTTGCCCCAGTCCAGCCCTTTTTCTATAACTGTTTCACCAGGAATCCAACACAAGTTTGTTCCCGTGCTTTGTTGGGACAGAGACTGTTACTGTCAGTATGTTGCTGTGATTCAGACCTGCAGGCCAGTTTGTCAGGACTGATTTAACTGAGGCTGAATGCCAGAAGCTGGAGGAGTCATCTCTGCCAAAAACAGACAGACAGTTTTAATGAGACATGTCTGTGTTGTACTTTATGCTTCATGTCACTCTGATTCACTGCACAGAGGAGACTAAAAGCTCTGTGCGTACAGTATTATGTTTAGTCTGACTTTACTATCCATTTGAATAAACTGCATGAGAAACATTGTTGCCGCTCTTGGCATTCCTTGGCCAGTGTTAATTCATTTCTGAACTGATTATGTGCGTCTTAAATAATATATTATAATAATATGGAAACTTGTGCAATGTAATGTGATTTTCTTTAGACAGGGACAATGCACAATGAAACATTATAACAAGGGGGGATGGATTGTACCAGGTTGTAGCACAATTGCTATTTTCCGACCGTAGTCCCTGGGCAGGTATAAAAACATTCTACATTGGCAAGTATGTATACTATTCTGTTCACAACGCAGCTGGTTTTCTAAAGTGTTTCTAATATGGGGGTATGCGTAACCCCAGGTGTACTTTAGAGTACTGCAGGGTTACGTGAGATTTATGGAGAAAAAAAAACGTTAATTAAAAAAACACAAGTTATAATTCCTAAAAAAACCCGATTTTGACGACATTTGAAATGTAGCATTTTAAGTGTTTTTCAGTTGCAATATTGTCCTTTGGACACTGACAGGGCAGCACTGTAAGAAAGGTTTTTCTTACAGAAAATATATTTTGTACTGGGTACTTTTATGAAATGTTTTTGTTTGAGAACCACTGGTCTAAGCGAATGCCTTGTTGAAAAGTGTAAAGTGATTCCTGCCACTCTTAGACTTTAACTGAAATATGATTAATTGATCATTCCTGGTCTTTTCTTACATATCACAGTGTCAGTAAATGTGAGAAACTATTTCAGTTTGATATCATTTGAGTGATTTATTTGTTTATGGATTTGTTATCCAGGAAAAAAAACTATTGGATGCCTTTTGGATTACATCCCTACAGCTTTGTCTGAAAATGATGCCATTAAAGTGATCACCAATGTATGAATCAAACTGTCAAACTATGAAATTATTATTTAACGTATAATTCATTAAATACACAAACACAGAGACTGAGTATGGAAGGTTTATTGTCTTTATGTGTTTAAAGGAGCTTGGCAGCTCATCAGCTTCTGAATCAAGGCAACAGCCGCATCTTTCTGATTGAAGTGAAGCCTCTGTGATCTGAACCCTGAGTAAAATCTTTTATGGCTCCCCAGCGTCCTGGACCTCAGCCCTGGAGCGCCACAAATCAGTGGCCACTCTGGCTGGAGAGTTGAGTGGTCTATCAAGGTGTATCGAGCCGCAGTTTTTATCGCCAGCTATCTCTTCTGATGGATAATGCATTAACGGTTATTGCTGTAATTATGGGATAGAACCCCTAAAGCAACCAACTCCTGTGCCGGTCACTGCAGCAGTGCCACCTTGCAATTTTGACACATTTGACAGCAAAATATCAGTCTCACAAAGTCGAAGAATTACAGAGCATGTTCCACTCTACAATTACAGTATTTGTGTATATCTCATTCAGGCCAAATGTTGCATTAATTCGGCTGAGGGTGAACTGTTGAAAACGTTCAGAAAGATTCCCGCCCTCATCCAGAAAACGACTGTATGGGTAATCATGCAAGCAGCTAATAATGACCCACAATTACATTTCTTGTTAGGCGGGGACCACTCAAGGCTGTGGTAACCCTAACCCCTAAACCTAAGTCTTTGCTTTCAAACCTAACCTAACCCTAGCTCTAACCCTTAACCCCAACTCCAATGACATCTGTGCCGTCACATTACACCCTTATTTTAGCAATTATGTGACTCAATTTGAAGCCAATCCTTGATGTTGTACTAACCTTAACTAAGTATTTTTGTTGCCCAAACATAACTACTCCCATTTCACTATGAGTTTAAAACTGTCTGTTACTTTAAATAGAGTGGTCACATTATGATGCTCATGAGTATATGTTGTAAAAACACAAGTTTATTACATCCCCTGAAGAGATAAAGGAAAAGGCATTTTTTGGTGTCTTTGTATTTTTAAAGAATGCCACTTGAGTCCAAAAAACATTGAAAACATTACTGGTGGTTAAGGTAACTGCAGTCAAACTGAAATTAAAATATCTTTTGCTAAGAAATATGTAAACATGTCTGTGGTGTGAGTATTCCCTGCGTTACTGTATTAATCACATGCACCAGTATGAGAGTAACATGCGAGTTACACTACTTCCCCTACTTTCTTTAATCCTTTAATGATTTCTTCTCAAAGCATTATGAGTTATGTAATGATTGCCTCTTAAAAAAAAACAATATACATATATTAATGACTCCCTGTCAAAATAAAGGTTGTATAAATGTAAAATTTAGTTTTTTTTTATTTGTATGTCTGTCTCCTTCAGAATGACTGACTGAGAGTATAAAAGACTGTAATACTTTAAATTAGGTCCCATGGCAAACCTACTGACTCAAAAAATAATTAAAACTGTACAGTTTCTTGAAGAAACGTATAAAAACTCAATATTTGTTTTTAAAAGTTTGGAGTTTGACAACATTAAAATCCTAATACTTTCTAGCAGTTTTATGATAAGTCAGGCTACTGTATACATGTTTTACTTGTCTTGCAGCTTGTTGTGAAGATGCTGCACGTGTGTGGAAAAGCCGGAGGGAGGTAACATGCTGTCAGCCCGCTGGCTCGCTCGCTGGCACCCATGTTCTGGATGATATTCTGACTGAAAGAGCAAGAGCTCAGATCAATCAGAGCGAGGCGGTGTGTTGAACAGAGGGCTTGTCATGATGTGAGAGATACAAAAGGAGGAAAAATGGCATCTGGTGGGTATCACGATGTTGTGTCACATTAAGGATTCTGCGGCTCCTCAGTGCCAGTCAGGCTTATGAACTGGAGTGGAACAAATGCTGTAGGACACAGATCCTCGTCTGCTTGAGAAGAAAGAGGAAGCAAAGCAGAAAAGAAGAGAAACTACATACTGTACATTTATACTCAGTGACCGTAGAATAGAAACCCTGGCGCTGCTGAATCTGACCTCCAAGTTTAAAGTTGGGTAAATAAATTGGGCTTCGTTTTTGTCTGACAGATGTGAATTCAGTTTTAAATTTAAACCCAAACTTTATTCAAGCTTTTTTTCATGGGAAACACAGTAGCTGCCCGACAGACTTCAACTTTTTAATTTTAACAGATTTCCACCGCAGCCTCTTGCCCAACCCTAACCCTCAAACAACACAGGACTTTCACACCAGAGACGGGGGTTTGTGTCCTGCATGTCACGGATCCTTCTTTTCTTTTCCTAAACCCAACTGTCCCGTTCTTCTTTACCAAGACCCAACTGTCCCATTCTTCTTTACCAAGACCCAACGGTCCCATTCTTCTTTACCAAGACCCAACGGTCCCATTCTTCTTTTCCTAAACCCAACTGTCCCATTCTTGTCCTGCGTGTCACAGAAACGTACCTTTTATAAACCCACCCACGATCTTTTCCTTAACCTGTCATCAAAAGTGACGCCAATAGTCCCAACCAAGCATGTTTAGATAAAGCGTGTTTAGGTCAGGTGCCTTTGGCGTCGTTATTGACGCTAAAAGGCACTTGACCAAGCGTCCTTATTTTACACGATGGGAGTGAGAATGTGTTGTTAGAACACACTACACACAGGCCTGAAATACACACACATGCTCAGGTCCTATACATGCAAAAATGGAAAGATGTCAGAGTGAGTGGGCTGCGACTGCTGGACAGGCGCCCCGAGCAGTGGGGGGGGGGTTCGGTGCCTTGCTCCTCAAGAGCATCTTGGCAGTGCAGTGTCCATACAGGGACTTGAAGCAGCGACCCTCCGCTTCCCAACCCAACTCCCAAATGTCTGTACATAATGACACAAAAAACCATCAGATAGTTGAGATATTTCAGTCTGGACCACAGTGACAGACAGTTACTGTAGAGCCACACCTAAAAAAGTATACAGCAACATCCTAAATCCTACAGCAAACCTATAAAGGAGTCAAAGGTATTTAGTTGCATATTTGAGAACAGGAATCCATCCTCTGGTCCTTGAGGTCATCAGATTTTAATTTTATTGCAGTTTATAAACACGTACAACTTTCTTTGATGATGCATCTGGGGGTTTGTATTGTTATTGATCCTTTCAACAATCCACCCGATAGTTGATGAGATATTTCTCAACCACCGCGACAGTAACATCAGAGTTATGCTGCTAGCATGGCTAAAAAGTATACAGCAACAAGACCATTTTCTGTACATTTTAATGAGATTTCTATAACCTTTTTTGATGATGCCTATGCTGGGTCATATTGTGGCCTAATTATTGATCCTCTCATTTCACTGTTTGAAAGAACTTTTCCTATAATTATTTCCTTTAAATAAACTGCTTGCTGCTGAAGACTGTCAAGCATCGTCACTGAAAACTGTCCTCCAGTTTCCTCAGACAAACCCACAGTGTAGTTTATTAAAAAAAAGCTGTTGATCTTCGCTGTAAAAAGCTTGGTCTGACAGTGAACGCATCGTTTCTATCGATGTCATCAGTTCTGACCTGGTACCTGACCTTGCCAGGTGTAGACAGTCCCCACTGTAAGCGAATCCATCGGCCTGATGGCTGAATCAATGCTAATGGATGACTTACACTGAGACCCTTTTTGTCTTATTGAGCGATGTCATTGGAAGGTGTCAGCCACAGCCTGCACTCCACTGCAACTAACCAAGTTGAGTTTATTATGAGTTAAGTCTGAAAATACAAATATATATTTTGCTGTTGTGGAGTGTTTCTATATGTACAACCTTTTATCATTTTTGCGTTGAGCTATGTTTAAATGTGACCAGCAGAAAACACACAAACGCTTATTTTCTTGCAATTTTGTCCTTTTTGTTAACTGAAAACGCAACAAAAGTCACAGTGTTCAATCGTGTCAGTGAAGTTCTGCAGATTTGACCCGAAAATCTGTTTTTGCAGCTCAGAGCAGCAGCTTCCATGTGGGAGAGGCTGAAAGAGTTGGAGCACAGCAGGGGAAAAGAGGAGAAATAACCTCTAGCATCTCCACTCATTAATATTACACACTCTTGTCTGTACAATACAGTGGAATCTCAGCCTGCTTTAACCTCTAAATAATTCACTCAGTAAAATATTTTCGTTCTCGGCCTCCCTCAAACTCGTCTTTTCTCGGTGCTGCTCAAAGTGGAGTGATGGAGAAAAGAGAGGAGAAAGAGAGAGCAACAGTCAGCCAATACTCATCTCATTGATTCAGAGTCGGCCCACTCAGGGGATTCTTCTTAATCACAGATACAGAAAAAAGTCTGGAAATATTCCACTTTTTTTTCAAATCCCTCACTCCTAATGCTGTCGTTTGTGAAGTGGTTCTTTATAAACAGCCTGCAGACAATCACACGCTGTATCTCACTTTCTTTGCCCAAGAAATTATTTATTTTAACTGGTTAAATAAAGTTCCATGATAGTGTCAAAATTTAAACCATAAGAACTGTGCAGGAAAAAGAAACATACTTTTTAAGTTACACTATAGTTTTAGTTTCCATTAGTGTCATTACTGACAACAGTAACCACCTTATCTTGTGGTCTGGACTGGAAAACAAAGTTGGGTCATGAAAAGACAGAATAAATTAATGATTTTTAAAAAAAAAATGCATACGTCTCGCATCTTTATTCTGAAGATAGCGGAGTCGGCGGAGGCATCAGACACACACGGTTTGTTGGGCTCCGTGCTGAATGTGTTTTCTCCACTTAACGCGTTGAACGTGTTTGAGAGTATGTTTGTTTAACTGTTTAGGGACCTTCTAGGGACGGGCATTGGAAACCACTGTAGTATTAGCTAAAAATGCTGTGATGCTGTAGATTGGTGATTTGTTGCACAAAATGTCGTAGCATCCGTCCCCGTTTCAAATGAACATGAAAAGAAATGAAAAATATCTTTTTTTGTCTGAGTCAGAATGAATTCATCTCATTTTAAAAATAGCTTAACATTGGGCACTTAAAGAGCACAGACCTATCTTGCAATGTAAATGAAGGTGAAAAATGTATTGGGTCCACCTTGTGAATCAGATCTGCTCCATGATTCACTGGGTTCTTCCTTGATCCATGATACACCCTTCCACCAAGTTTCATGAACATTGGGCCATAGCTTTTCCACAATCCTGCTGACAAACAAATAAGACCAAAAACCCAACCTTGTTGGCAAATTCAATAAAGATAGCGGACTCTGGCCATGCAATTATGTACCTACAAAGCTACAAATGGATCACATGTAACTTCTAGGCAAGTCCCTTCATACGAAGCAGCTCGATTGGTTGGGGTTAGGCATCGACCTTGAGTGGTTAAGGTCAGGATAGCCGATTGGTCAGTGTATAGGACCTGAACAAATCGGGTTACGTTACCTTGGGTAAGCATGGACGCCTCGCCAATAGTAATGTGTGAATGCTATTGAAGAGCGGGTCTTGCCTAGAAGTTGCATGGGTTCCATAATAATGCTACAAGTTTTGGAATAATGCATAAACACTCCCAATCTATCTTCCAGCCTTACAAGGTTCCTCCAACGTGAGGAAGGAAGATTTTGCCCACTATGACAGAGACCCAAAGTTTGAGCTTGATCGTGTTTTAAGCCTCCAACGTCGCCTTTCAGGCAGCTAACCCTAACCTTAACCCAAGACATAACCATTGCCGCGCTGCCTGGAAGGCGACGTTAGGGGCTTAAAACACCAAACGCCGAAGTTCGATTCCCACCATCAGTACATGTATATCCAGCTTGTCATTGCACAATTTGCAGGTGGGAAGCCAGTAAGGAATCATGCCCTTGCTTTACTGCATTAGCCGTTTGTACTGGTTGGATGGGCAATGCATTCTCATCAGTGGTGGAAGAAGTATTCAGATACTTTACTTAAGTAAAAGTACTAATACCACACTGTAAAACTACTCTGTTACAAGTAAAAGTCATTGAAATTGTTACTTAAGTAAAATTATGTGCAGTAAGTACAATCAGGAAAATGTACTTAAAGTATTAAAAGTAAAAGTACTGAATGCAGAAAAATCTTTTTAGAAAGTTCTGTCAATCAACGAAGCGTTTAATGGTCTAATGTTTCAGCTGTACTTGTAGACCTATATATTGTTGGGTAGATTAATTTATAATAAAACATTGTATTTTATAAACTACATATGTTTTCTGTGCAAAAATCTTAATGCGTAAAGTAACCAGTAACTGAAGCTGTCAGATTAATGTAGTGGAGTAAAATGTACAATATTTCTCTCTGAAATATAATGTAGTAGAAGTAGGAAGTGGCATGAAAAGAAAAGACTAGAGTAAAGTACAAGTATCTCAAATTTGTACTTAAGTACAGTACTTGAGTAAATGTACTTAGTTACAGTCCACCACTAATTCTCATGAATGTGTTTGTATGATGTCGTACGAAAACATATGCACAACAATTCTTATAATATGCTACAATACTATGGTGACCGCCGGCTGGTCACCTTACAGTTACGTTTAACGGTCTTTATAGTGAAATTTAGCTGACAACAGGTGACTGTGAGCCGGGTAGAGAGCACAGCAAGGTCCCGAGCGTTTCAGCGGCCATTGCCATTAAGTTTAGCCGACAAAAGGTGACTGTCCTGCAGCGGCGACAGTTAGGTTTAGGCACCAAAGCGACTAGTTAAAGCTATAGTGGGTAGTTTCTGAGGAATTCGAAGTAATGACAACAAAACTGTCGGAGCATCCACATGATACAAGCCTTCCGTGATCACACACCACCCCTCCCTCCTCTGTGCAGTTATTTGTAGCCAATGAGGACACAGAGGACTAAAAAAACACGATGGACTCTCTGGTAATTATCTTCACACGAGCATCTCCGCACAAAATTTGCCGGATTGCACCATTTTGTAAACGTAGCCATATTGAGAAATACAGAGAGAGTTTTGTGGAGCTGATAGCCTTATGGTTCAGCATTATAAAAAATTACGCACTAAAGCTTTAAGAAAAAAAGATTGTGGTTTGGCTTATAACACCCCGTTTACAGTAAGTAGTATTCACACCTGTCTTGTGATTTCCCCGGGTCACAAAATCTGCTCTCCTGCTTGAAAGCCCTGTGTATTATAAACCACCCATCCACTCTGACCTCCTCTCTACGCCGAACACATTGTAAGAAAAGATACACCATATCTACTCAATAAAAATAAGGCAACAGATTACAAGCAATATTATTAATTACATTTCACAAGGTTCGGTATTGAGTAAATATTAATTAAATGAGACCCTTAATAGTTATTCATTTAATATGAGTAGATTTGAATAGAAAAAAGTACAGAATTAATTATAACATAAACAAAAATACTGAGTTGTTTTGAAAAAGATAAACTCCCTAATGTGTAAATAGCAATAATAGAAATGTATTTATTTCTACATATTAAGGATATATAATTGAGTAATAATAATCTACATTAATCTGCACATTGATTTGAATTTAATCAATGCAATGAATTAAATATAAATATTTGTCTTTCTTAGGAATAACTAGTCTATGGCCCAGAAAGTACAGAACTTAATACTCAAATAAGAATTTTATTAACAATTCACTTTTGTGCTTTCGACACATTGTAGCACATCAGTTTACACTGCAACCACAGTCTCATTTCAAGCCAGAAGTTGGATTTTGCATTTCAAACCAGACATTTGAAAAGGACAGAATGCTGACTTCAAACTATTATGTAAAAACTAAAATAAATGCCATATTACAGAATGGCAATGTATCCATAAACCTGTGTTTCCATGCTTTCTCACCTCACTTAGCCACTAAATTGGGTCACACCGTTCCGACAGCCCTACTACCTCATCCCCGGTCCGCGCCAACTGCTTGAAAGGGTCTCTCCACTTCGTCAGCAGACAGCGCGCCGTCCGTTCACCCCACGTCCTGTACCATGCCGGAGCCCGGGTCAATCGCAGGCGGGCCCCGGAGCTCAGCTGGTCCAGCCTCCCCCGCATCGTCAGGACACCACTCGCGACGTAGGTTGGTTGGTGAGGAGCGTCCTCCTCCCAACCCTCACGAAGAACGTCAAGCGGCCGCTGAATCAACTCCAGGAGGTGCCGTGCCTCCGCCACGATCATCAATCGCCACTCACAGAGTACTGCTCGGACACCGGTCACCCGTAAACCACTGCCACCAAATAGCATATAATAGCACTGATTTGGACTCTTATCCCACGAGTGTCAGTGACATTTCTATTGCAGTTAGTTCAAAGTACGAAATGTTTTTTACTCCGTACAAATTACACTTTTCTGCTTTTGTTTTGGTACATGCACTTCTGGAGGATTTTTCTTTAAGATCATTATTGACCCAATTTAGTGGCTATGTGAGGTGAGAAAGCATGGAAACACAGGTTACCCGTAAACCACTGCCACCAAATAAATAAATAAATAAATAAATAAATAAATAAATAAATAAATATATATATATATATATATATATATATATATATATATATATATATAATAATATACATAGCAGCACTATGTGCAATTCCCTAGCTCTATAATAAGCTGAACATTGTGTAGCACATGTACACTGCAACTAGTCTCATTTTCAAGCCAGAAGTTTGCTCACGCATTTCAAACCAGAACTTTGAAAAGGACAAAATGCTGAATTCACCTATTTAAAAAAAAAAAAAAAAAAAAAAAAAGTTTCCAAGCTTTCTCACCTCACTGAGCCACTAAATTAGATCAATAAAGATCTTAAAGAAAAATCCTCCATAATGGCATGTGCCAAAACATAAATCATAAAAGTGCAATTTGTACAGAGTAAAATACATTTGTACTTTGAACTTACAACAATTGAAATGTCATGACATTCGTGGGACAAATCAGTGCTAACTTACAAACATTTCAAACTTTCAAATGTGCAATTCTCAAGCTCTGTAGAAGCTGGACATTGTGTAGCAAAAAAGTTTGCACTGCAACTACAGTCTCATTTCAAGCCTGAAGTTTGCTCTTGAGGGATAGGACTTTGACAGCTTTGAATCATCCAGTTCCAATAAAAGTTTTTGGAATACCTCAGTGGTGTACTTCAGCTGTCTGGGATAATCGAGATTCAGCGCGTAGGTCAAGCCAAGGAGGACAGAGCAAGCCCTTGCAATATCTCCAAGTCCTGTGATGACTTCCACGCCGTCTATGGCAATTCCAATGTTCTTTGGGCTGTTTCTTGTAGAAGCTCCAGGCTTTGGGGTCACAGTAATGTTTTAAAGGAGCATGGACAATCATAATCGAGACAAGGTACCGAATTTCCAATCTCAAACGTCCTGTGCTGTAGTCTGTAATGCTGCAGAAGATCACCCATTGTTGTCGCTCTTAATCCACAGACTTTACGCTGCCATCTGATTTGGCGGCACCTAAGGAAAACAGAGATTTAGATATGAGAAATGCCTTTCAGTTTCACATTTCTACAGATGAAAATCATCCACGTGTGAAAAATGAAATTAATTCATGCAAAATATTTAGATAGATCCTGGGTTTTTTAATGAGGGAAAGGGGGTTGATGTCACTATAAGGATTTTAATGATATAATTTAACTTGTTTTGTGGAAAAAACATATCAGACAAATTATTATTCTAAGTAGTGTTTTAATAAAAAAAATAAAATAAAAAAGTGGCAGAGTGCTCTGAGACACTGAGGGTGTGTCCACTGAAGGCGCCGAAAGCACAGAACTACAGCCTCTAAGCCTAAAGTCATGCAGAACTCCCCAATAAAAATACACAAATTGAAATAAGCCTTCAGGACGAGCAACATGATGATATTTTAGATAATAACGTAACGGTAGGGGCCACTGTTTGATTCAGCAACTATTTTGTGGGTAAATGTGGACTTATTTCGGTAAAAAATGTACCTTAAATGACTAGCTAGCTAGTTAACAAGCCATTCATCACCAGTCATCTTTATGTTAAATGACGTTTCCAATGGAGTTCGGCGGCCGGCTCACGAAACTCCAACTATCAAACTAAACACCGCTAATCAGATATGAAACAGTATTCTGTTACTAAAATGTTTTCAGAAACTTTTAGTGTACGGTTTAGCTGTAAAATGAGAAAGTATGTGCCATGAAGCTTCCTTAAGCTTCCATTAAGCTTCCTCCCCTCCTGCTAACCTTAGCTAGCTAGCTATGTTAAGTGCTAGCTAGCTAACCGCTGTGGACGGACATTACCACACTAAAATTAACAGATTTATGCATGAAAAGAAATAAAATTGCGGCTCTAAAACATAACACTGTTAATAGACTGACTTCACGTGTGTTTAGGTAAGTTACCTTTACATTTGCAAGTTGCAACAAAACAGTGGAACAACAGAGACAAGTTACGTTAGCTAGCTAGCTAGCTACCTGCCAGGGAAGACGAGCAGATCCACACACAGGAAGTAAAGCAAACGGATGTGCGGCATGTGCCGTCCGAAATATAAGATGCTCTTCCAGCGATAACCCCCAATATTTCTCTTTATGAAACCTTAGCATTAAACCCAATGTACTTATTTACGCAATTTCATAAAAACATACTGAGGATATATCAACAAGCAAAGGACGTAGGAACCATGATAGCGGAGATGCTAACCCGTATCCTTCAAAATAAAAGTTTGACTTTGATACATATGAATTCTTCCAAAATGTATAATGCTGTGTTCATAATATAGCGCAACAAAATTACACCACTACATTAATATATAGCCTTGCTAACAGAAGTCAACTTTGTGTTGCTGCTGAGTCTCTTTTTCTGTGATAACTCCTTTTATATTGTAATATACCACTACATGCGTTCTTCTTACTAGCCCAGTGATAACAAAATAAGTTGTCTTACCTTAGTCAACCAGTTACATTTTGCAAGATGAGCGATGTGGAAGAAGACGACCACTGTCTGTACTCTCTTCGTATGTCTTATGGCTAGATGGTAGCCTGCTGCATTTAAAAAAGGCGCACTTTGACAGGAAGTGCTTTTCAATTAAAATTTGCCTGATTACATTAATTTGAATTCACTAAATATTCTCTCTATTTGGGATTAGATAAATATAATGCTTATGTTTTATTTAACTACAATGGGTGGATTTTATTCTACACATTTTTATTTGAAATGGAATTAAATATTTGCCTCAAAATCAAAAACACTATCATATTGAATATATTTTACCTTATACATTAATTCAAATCTACATGACCACAGAATCGTTTCTTACAGTGCAGAGCGCTCTTATAC
Source organism: Zingel zingel (assembly GCA_023566125.1). Lineage (NCBI taxonomy): Eukaryota > Metazoa > Chordata > Actinopteri > Perciformes > Percidae > Zingel > Zingel zingel. Next base: position 6,854,791 of record CM042314.1, on the reverse strand, counting down.
AGCTACAGTCAATGTAGTGCATGCAGCAAGAAATATGTGGAATACATACAAATTACAGTTCATTACTTTTCATTGCTATATGTACAAATGGTTCATGAGAACAGCTTGTAATAGGACATGGGAGAACCTCCCACATGTTACGCCCTACCAGAGCAGCTTATAGTTTTTAACTCCCTTTTTTTCCTATGAGAGAAAAAAGTTCCCTCTGGATGCCTCTATGTGAGATAAAATATGACAAAATCCCCTCTACCGTCCAATGTGAGAGAAAACATGATAAAGTGACCTCTAGATTACCCTTTCAGTGGTTTAAGACGATGCAGTGCCATTGAGGCTTCCCTACAGGCTAGAAAGCTTTCTGCGCACTAATGTCCCACCGCGTGCAGCCGCTACCCTTTTTATTTATTTTTTCATCCCTGCCCCCCAGAGAGCTTGAGTCCGCCGCTGCACAGGAGTTATATGATTGGATATAATAATTTTAGATAAGATGGTGTATGAAGACGTGTTGCTATGTGTGAAGGTGTCTAAATGTTCAACTCACACAATGCCGAAAGTCACCTAAATCAGCTTGTAAAGGCAAAAATGTGGGGCTAAATTGTTATTTGGCATAGAAATATTAAACAAATGTCCAAAAATTGGGATTATTTCTCTTTCTTTTTAGAGTCGAACATAGTTTTAGTTTTCCCAACAAGATCGATATATATATATATATATATATATATATATATATATATATATATATATATATATATATATATATATATATATATTTTTTTTTTTTTATTTATTTTTTTTTTTTTTTGCAGCGCGCACTGCTGTGACGCACAGTCACATCTGGTCAGGTCAGCATCGGAAATGAATGCGCTGCGACCACAGACAGGATGAGACCGGATCCGGTGTGCAGAACATACATCCCCCAATTAATTATAAGCGGACCAGAGCTTTTCTCCTAACAAGTCATCCTCCTGCGGTCACCCTGTGAGTGTTCGGATCATCTGTTTGATTTTTTTTTTTTTAACGTTTTGTTGGGACTAAAGCCAAAATAAACCCTGAGGACCTGCAGAGGAAATATTTCAGAATTTGGGATTTTATTGAATTGGACTTTTTAAAATCTGCAACCTGCTGTGAAGCAGACATCTGCACTTAAATTAATGGAAAAACCATAGAAGAAGCAACAAAGGGAACGGTTCCTCATTAAAGTTCCTCATTAAGTAAAAGTTTTGTCAGATTTTCCGTTTTAAACGTATCCATCTGTGGAACGAAGTACGTTTTGTGAAACTACAGAAGAAATGTGAAGGTAGCCTCTTTGACGCACCGAGACAAATTCCTGCTCCTCGTTCTCACAGGTCAGATGTGTGTGTGGATGTAAAACGTTGCTGTTAGCTAAGAGTTTTAGGTTTGGTTACACCTCTCCCAGCTGTAACTCGAGCCTCCTAACCGTCATCTCTGCCCACAAACCGGGGCGCCCCGAGCTGGAGGTGCCGTGGGGGACGCCATGGGACGATCCAAATACTAATGTGATGGGTAAGATACCAACTGTTTATATGGAGGTGTCTCTGGTTCCTACATGGGGTGCACTGATAAGCAAAGTGGGTGTAACTGTACAAACTGCCAGAACACTGTTGTTAAGAGGTTTGGACCATAAAAAAGCCCGCAACTCAAAAAAGAAGATGCAAAGATACGCGTAAAATGCGCGTAAAGTCCGCAGAAAAGGTAATTTGTATAGTAACCTAATGTTTGTTCGATTAGACTCTATCTGTAGCGATTTCCTTAAATGTTTGTGTCATTTTGTCTATAGTCTTAACCTCACGCAAGTCAAGAATTGAATTGGAAATAATTTCAGGATGTATGCTCTAATTCAGGCAGATGTAGCAATTACAGGGCTGTGTGTGTGTGTGTGTGTGTGTGTGTGTGTGTGTGTGTGTGTGTGTGTGTGTGTGTGTGTGTGTGTGTGTGCGTGCGTGCGTGCGTGCGTGTGTGTGTGTGTGTGTGTGTGTGTGTGTGTGTGTGTGTGTGTGTGTGTGTGTGTGTGTGTGTGGTGCTGATATATGAATCCACACCCATGAAACCTGAGTGAAGGATGCTGCCGGGACGTATTGAACGCATAGAGTGAACCTACACAGTTTGAGACAGTCACCTATTGGCGCAAATCTGCATAAAAGTCGCACCATAAACTCAGCTGTAAATATTTCTTACGTTATGTCCACATGTATTCTCTGCAAACAGGAAATATATCACATGATTCATTAATGTTTTTTAATGACATGTTGAATGCTTGTAATCATGTGTGTGTAGCCTACACGTGGGTCCTGTAAGGACATATGTAGTCATTTACTGTGTTATATTTTGGGTAAAAGGAGTCATAGCAAGGATCATTCATCTACATTTGCCCGAGCCAACGTCATAAAAGACCAAAACCAATATGTGGGTCTGTAAATCCACTAGTGTTTAGCAATGTAAGTCAAGCAAAGAAATAACAATTTTATTAAAATTTATTTTATTTTTATTATTATTATTATTTTTATTTTTTTTCGGGGGGGGGGGGGACTGTCAGCAACATTAATCTAAAGGTTTCGGATATATTTACTGTTGGTTTTGGTCTTTGTATAAAATGTGATGACAGTAAGAAGGATCTAGAATATCACCAGATATCTTTTAGACTCTTTCTGTCAATAAGACATAAAGCTTAAGGAGCTGCTGTCATCATTATATAATCTGCATCAGCAATGACCGAATGAATAGAAATGACCTTGATTTTCAGCAACCACAGATTTTCGTGACATTTATTGTTGGTGCTGCACACTTTCTTTCTATAAACAGCTCAAACATCTCGACAAGTTATTAAGTCGGGAAAAGTCTGCAAATTTGATGAGAACACTTCAACTTTTTTCACTAAATCAACTTGTGAATTTTCTAGAATGACTTATTTATTTATTCTGTCTTGTGAAGCTCAGTTCTGGAAATGTCGTAGAACGATTAAAATAAGACAAACATGACACAAACCGTGTAAATGACCCTCTGGCCTTCGGGGACGCGAATGTCCAGGGTTCCGTCGCTATTGAAACCCTATGCAATAGCCAGTGATGAGCTGATCCTCATGGTGCTGATGAGAGCGGAAGCTAATGGTGGTGTTTTTATTGTGTATCTGGAGTTTTGAAGGATGGAGGCTTTGATGATTGTGTCACTGATTTCCAAGCAATCACTTCCAGAACCTTATTGAGCTCCAGTAAACTCTTCTGGTCCCTGGCTGCCACCCTTAGGTTGTTGCAGAAATGATGCCGAGAGTGCAGGTGGGTTATTGTGACTAAATATGATATCTAATATGTAACTGTGGTGGCATGCAGCTCTGTGGAAGTGTTTTTCTTTGACTTAAGAAGGTTGTCAAAAAAGCTTCTAAAAGCAGTTTAATGCATTAAGAGTGAAAGGGAGACAGAGAGATTTGAGGCAGTGGACTCAGTGTCTCTGAGAAGCAGAGGAAGCAAAAGGGCACCAGCATGAAGAGTTCCAAACCCTTCTCGAGTATATAGGGCAGCTTATACACTGTAAACCCAGATGTAGTTGTAAATAATATTTTTAGTGGTCACTACTTATCTTTCACGTTTTGTTAAAAAACATATTCATTAATAATTTGGTAATTGAGCTGTTCTGCTGAAGCCATAGACAGTAAAAGAATGGACACAGCAAAGCCATATACTTCGATGGAGACCAGTGAAGTCACTTTTCCAGTGATGACTGAGCGTACTGCCAGAGCCGGTCTACGGAGAGCCATTTCACTCCCTATTTAGCCCCATTGTACCGAATTTGGTTGCAGTTCCACCAGAGTTCCACTGGGGGTGAGTTAAAAATGGATGGGACTCTATGGAGCTAGATGGCTAAATTTGTCTCTTTTGCCTGATTGCCGTTGACAAATCTCAGATTTGATTGTAGTTTTTGCAAGATCAACATGGATTATAGGTCGAAAGTTTAATGAACGAGTACTTATGTCCTTTTGATTTCTTACAGGTTGAGTCGTTGTTGCCCATAACACGCTAGCATTCTACTAATGAATGCTGATTGGTCAGTGAAGGACTGATTACGACCAGAAATGCCACTTGATGGCATCCGAAGTGCAACCAGAATGTCAGAGTGAATATTTCGGCGTGGTCTTTAAAACATTAGCAAAACCTCCCAGCAGTGTGTATTTTCTTAGCCTCCCCCTTTGAATGCAACATTCAAATTACTAGACAAAAAATTATATCCTGAGAAAAGTGGATTTTGAGGGGTATAGCTCCATAGACCACCATTCATTCTGCACTCGCCTGTGAGCGCCACCTATATGGAACCAGAGTGGAACTGCAACCAGTTCAGAAGCCGGAAGTAACGAGAGAGTGGAAAAACTTCTTCCCTTATTAGAAATTCTTTGGTACTGCGCAGCTGCTGCGCAGCCTCAAACTGAGCTTGCCGACGTAGATGTGACGTGAGCAACCTGTCTGAAAGTTGGAAGTCTTCTGGTAGCTGTGCCAAGAGAAATCTCAATCATTCCCAATCTTGCAGAGACGGAGAGCGTAGGTATATGCAAGGAGATAACATAGGCACAGGCTAATTATTGCTAACTAAAATGCTAGTTAACATTAGTAATTACACTTAAACAGCTAATGGAAGTCATACTCCTGTACTATACGGTAATTCCTCTACTGTGCGACAGTAAGTCACGTGGTTATGACACAATCGTTAGCCTATTTTTACAAAAACGTCTGCTACGTAGCAATAACGTGATGTACAAGGTAATGGGCCCTTTTATACAGTCCACTGGAATGGACCAAATTAATTGAGACTCACTTGGGAAAAGATGACTTGGTCACAACACTGGTAGAATCTACCTGTTACGTCTCTGAGTCTGCTATCTGTCCAGATTTCAAAGATCTTTCTTTCTCTGGCTATTTTTAGAGTGTTTTGATGGCGTTTGACACAGTGTGACACGACACTCCTGCTGACCCTCGTCACACCCACACAGAAAGCAGAGGAAATAATATCATGATGATTATGACTTCTCTTCAGTTACATCTATTTTCATGTGACTCTCTGCATCTGCCTACCGGCAGATTGCTATTCATGAGTGCACATTTTTTAAATGCTCCTCTGGTTCCTGATTTATTGTATAAAACATGAGGGAAAGCTGAATATTAGGGATTCATAATTTTAATTCACAATACTTATCTATCATCAGGCGCTGTTCAGGAGGATATTTGATAAGTACAATAGTGCAAAAGCCTTCATTGTGAACTGGTCTGTTGTCACTTTAATTAAAAGTTGAGGAACCTTTTTAGTGTTTTGATTTTTCTTTTCACTTGCTAATGCACACTTAAATCTGGTTTGGGACCAGAGTTGTTGCATAAAACATAAAGGGAAAGTGACTAATGAAATGCATAATCTCTCTCTCTCTCTCTCTCTCTCTCTCTCTCTCTCTCTCTCTCTCTCACTCACTCACTCACTCACTCACTCACTCACTCACTCACTCACTCACTCACTCACTCACTCACTCACTCACTCACTCACTCACTCACTCACTCACTCACTCTCTCTCTGATGTAATTTAAAGGAGATTATAAACTTCTTGACTTGTCCTCATTCACCGATGAACTTTGTGTCACCTTTTCCATAAACCATCCCATTTAAAGATCATCTCTGTTCCATATTTACTGTAGCTCTTCTGTTTGCTCTAATTTTCTCTTCTATCTTGAAAAACCTTTTATCAAACAAATAAACATTAGCTCGGTAGTTAAGGGATTGTTTTTAATGCTGATCATTTTGGAAATGGCCTTAGTATTTCTATTGAGTAAGACTTTTTCCTTTTTTACGTCAGTCTCTCTTTTAGTGGTAGTTGCAGTTCTCAAAAAGTTTTTAATTCACTTTTTGATCGAGGAGAGTCGTCATGGAAACATTAACTGGTCATGTGACAAGGGCAGGGAAATTGGCAGAACAGGCCTCCAAGTGACAGTATTCTGATCCAATGAAAATCACAGTTGTCAGATTGACAGCACTCTAGCCCAATGGATTGTTGGGGGGGGGGCAATTATATTTAATTTGACCTTGAGGCCTGTCTGGAATTTTTCACACTTTATTAATAACTTTGAACCAGATTGACGCAATTTGTACTCCTTCACATATTCAAAACTCATCCAAATGTGAACACACAGATGTGATACCAATCCTGTTAGAATCAGTGCGAGTCACACTTCCCAGGGATATCAGTATCAATATCATATTTATGGATAAACATTCATTAATCCATTCAGAAATCAGAGAAAATGGACACTCCTCATAATTACAGAACTTGTAGTCAGTGAGTTCCGTCTGTTTCCATGGTTAATACATAATTCTGATAATTAGGAACCAAAGTTTTAAAAAATCTGCACCTTAGAAGACCTTTTAAAAAAAACTTCTGTTTACGTGTGGACGAGAGGTGAATAGGTAGAGGAAAAAATAAATATATGCATGAGGACATGACCTAAAAATCTTTTGGAGGGATTGATTGGAAATGTGTCAACTGTAACCCCAACAACGGACATAACCTTAAATTTCAGTTTATTACATCTTGAGTCATGTTTTTGTAAGTCTAGGCCATAATTTCTATTGGTTATGAGCATTTTAGATACAGTTTGTTCAAATGGACGTTTGTGTTTACCTGTCCTCTAGTGGCTGTGTGAAGTACCAGTTTGACTCTTGTCTGTCAGGACCAAAGAAGGAATTAGTGTGACTCGTTGGTTTCCTCTTTGTAGTCGTTTCTACACTTACTTTTTTGCACTGATTGAACAAACGAGATCAAACGTGTTATTCAGTGAGCTTTAGAGGTGCTGCGTGGGCTCAACGGTGTTTTAAGCCCCCAATGTCGACTTCAAGGCACCTAACCCTAACCATGGATGTATTAAGATAACCTAACCATTCTGCCTGGAAGACGAGGTTGGGGGCTTTAACACCAAACACCGCTGTGCAGAGCCAGGCTAGCTGTTTGCACCTGTTTCAAGTCTTTGTGCTAAGCTAAGCTAACCGAGTCCTGGCTGAAGCTTCATATTTACTGTACAGGAGAAAGTAGTAGCTATTGATCTTCTCATCAAACTCTATGCTAGAAAGCAAAATAGGGTTTTTTCCCAAGGAAGTTCTTGTTTAGAGCAACATAATTGTTTACTCAAACCTGCAAAGATCAGTACTGATGCGTTTCCTGCTGCTGACTTCCCATATGTGGTCATTACTGAGAGAGCATCAGTCACATTCACCATCATCAGAGTCAGACATGCCAATATTTGCACTTGGCTGACTCTAACTTCATTTTTGTGACTCGTCTTAATTTACTGCGCTGTCGTATCAGATAAAAATCCATCAGCAGTATTTTCAGTAATGGCTGCTGGCAAGAGAAAACAGTTTAAACATTTTGGAGTTGTTCAGTAGAGATGTAAAAGTTTACAGCAACATCATTATCTCTCTTCTATCCTGCTCTTCACTCTTCTCTTACTTCCTTGTCTCATCATTCTGTCTTTACACCTTCTGTCTCATCTACCTTTCTTCTGCTCCTTTTCCTTCTCTTATTCTCCTTTCTTTCGCCACCTTTGATTTTCCTCTTTACCCTTTCATGCCTTTCCTCACCTCTTCCTCCCATTTTCCTCTTTTCTCATTTCTAATCTACTTCTTCTTCCCTCATCTCTTCTCTTCTTCCTTCCTTCTCTCTCATATCTGTCACTATACTCTCTCTCCCCCCCACCCTGTCTTTCTCCTCATCCATTGTTCCCGACCCCCCATATCCCTTCCCTCTTCCTCCTCTTCTCATTAGCTTCTTTCCATCTTTTCCTCTTTCCTCCATTTCTCTCATTACTAAACTGTGCCTCTCTCCTTCCTCTTTGTCTCTTTCCTCATCCCACACTCCTCCTCCCTGCAGGCTGTTGATGGAGAGGATTTCGAATGTCAGCCGGGACAGTGGTCATCGCAGGAGGAATTCTGGCTACAGTCATCTTACTGACCATCGTCGCTGTACTGTGTTTATGTAGGTTGCAGGTATGGCATTTAATGTTTAACTGAAAAAGTGCAATAAATTATTTTCTAAAAGACATTCTAAGAGTCTACAATGGCACAGTGGTGCTTTGAGCTAAATGCTAACATGGGCTTCTTTAGCTTGTCACAATCTGGCTCGTAATGCCACGACAACGTGGGAGTTTTCCCACACACTGTTTTCGAAAGTAAAGTGATTTCAAACAAACTGAGATTAATTAAATACACAACAAGTACATGGAGAACAGCCAGGTGTTCCCAGTTGGCACTAATGAGCCCCTGAAACCAATTACCTAGAAAAACACGTAGACAAACGACAGATTGGTAGGGAAGGGCAATGGCCGTCACAAGCTGGTATCATGAAGCTGGTTCACCATTCTAGTGAAGCGTGAGCATTTTCACATTTGCTGATTAGCACTAAACACAAAGTAGCCTACCACTGAGGCTGATGGGAATGTCTGGTTTATGATCAAGTACCTTTAAAACTAAGTATTGGACACATTCAAGTTTTGACATGGGGCTGGCGCTAGATGAAAAGTCAGATGAACACCAAAGTTGTTACAATTCATCCTGAGGGGAACATGAATGTGTGAACCGCATTTTCTGTCAATCCATCCAATAGTTGTCGAGACATTTCACTCAAAACAACAAATGCCAACCTCATGATGGTGCTGGATGAAAAGTCAGGATCACCAAAATCAGTAGGATTCATCCTCTGGAGAACAGGAACTTCTGCACATTCATTTGAAGGAAATCCACGCAAAACCAGTCAGTCCAGCTGGTGAATGTTTGGATCCAGATATTCGTCGTTTTCAATTAGTAGCAAGGCTTCATATTGTTCTGCATGATGTTTGTCAATGTTATCATAGTCTATATCGACGATGTTTCATTTCCGGCTTTGTCCAGATGCTGCTGGAAATTCCACCGGATGTCTCTAATCTTCAGCCGGATGCCCGTCACCTTCCGCGTTCTTTGTGTTGGCATTTTAACTCTGGTGGATTTCTGAGGACTATGGTTAACTGCTCCTCAGATCTCTGCAGGGTAAATCCAGACAGCTAGCTAGACTATCTGTCCAATCTGAGTTTTCTGTTGCACAACTAAAACAACTTTTGGACGTACACGTTCCACCAAAACAAGTTCCTTCCTGAGGCTATTTTGCAGAGGCACCGTGGCTCCGACCAGTGCTTAGCGCCGCCCAAGATGATTGTGATCGGTTTAAAGAAATGCCAATAAACCAGAGCAAGTTTTTCTCCCATACTGCAACCCATCCCACAATATTGTGTGGACTAGCCAGACCCTCCTCCGCTCCGCTGTGGAGGTATGTCTGGCAATGCGAGACTAGTGTTGACCAACAAAAAAAACAAAACTTTTGACCATACTCTCTCCTCTTGTTTTTCACTGCTCCAGTATTACTGCTGTAAGAGGGAGGAGTCTGAGAAGGGGGAAGAGGAGGAACCGGAGTTCACCACCATGTCGCCTTCCTGGCCCCTGGCTCTGTCCGCTCCCCCTACACCTCCGACGCCGGAGCACTTCGGCAACGAACAGGAGAACTACACCCCCACCTTCCTCACTGAGGCCAACGGGCCTGCCAGCTGCTGCCCAACACCGCCGCCGCGCAGGTGCCAGCGCTCACACGCCTTCTGCCCATCCTGCGCCCGCTGCTCGCTGCCCTTCTACCTGCAGCACCCGGAGAGGCTGTGCAACGGCGGGCGCAGAATCAGCTACAGGACTGTGCAGCAGCAGGACCTGGAGCTGCCCATAGATCTGGCCAGCTTCTACCAGAAGCTCAACCTCATCCGTTCCGTTACCATGAGGGAGGTGGTCAACCACAGTGTCAGCACCGACGTCTAGGAGCAGGCAGGGGGAAGGTCGCGCCGTCCTGCTGGCCTGCAGGAAAGTTGCACTGACTCGGTGCTGTCTGCAAAATACACGAAATGACTTTGTGTTGTGCAGCATTAATAGTGTGCGGAACTAATGCACTACAACACTGAGGGCTTTTGGATGATGCAATACATCTCCTGGCAGCCATATTGGAGGTCTACAGCTCTGGAGAGACTGCTACTGTAACAGCTGAATGCATTTGTGAACATAGTTTAACATTTGTTTCTGACAGACTTGAACAGACTAATTTTTGTCAAGTTTAACTTAAAACTGATCATTTTGTAACCAATATGTCGGATTTTGATGTTTAGAAAAATAGCTTGTTTGCTAATTAGCTAGTTAAGTAGCTAAACAATATGTGTATCAAAGTATAAAGACACAATTTGAGCTTTTGTCAGTAAATTAAACACTAAATTAGTTTGAATGCACCACACAAGACACAGAAGTGGAGGTAAAAGTCCAGTGCAAACAGGAGGTTTTCTCAATGAGGCTAATACTCTACAATCTCTTCTAAAGAATAAGTCGTGGATGTATAAAGAGAACTGCATACAGCGTTTGAGGCAGGCCCCCTTAATTCCTACAGTAAGTATCTCAGTGGTGCATGGCGCATGAAGCACTAGAACCTTCCGCTGACCAAACCGGCTACTCCTGGTTTAGCTCTTCGCTAATTTGAATGGGGAATATTGATTTAATCGTGGAGCTCTTCTAGACTTTCCAAATGTTATTGGACCGAATGGATCAAAAAAGTAATTTCCCAGTGGTTGTGATGCTCAAAAGCCCTATCCACTTATTAACAGACATCTCTTTTGCCATGTAAGTCTGTGGGAAAAGTCTTTTTGGGGCACAGGGCATCCCCTGACTTGTAATTCCACTGATTGGCCACTATGTTGAATATGCCTCAAAGCCCGGTGCACTTCTGGGGGTCCATGAGTCTGGTCTTATTATGCGTTTCTGTTGACTGTGTGAATGCAAACAGAAAAAAAGCATGTGAAGATATGTAGTTCTCGGGGAGCTCTGCTATGCATTTTCTCTCAGGGTGTCCCCAGAACTCTTTGGTCCAAAAACACAGATTGTCAACAAATCCCATGTGCAGACCAAAATCAACAGTGAGTGTATCTACTAACAAGTATTGTTTGTGTATTAAAGCATGATGTAGCCTATCTTCTGTCCCTGTGTCATAGAGCTCCATTGTTGTTAAAAACCCATCAATTGGCCACACTGTTGCACAGGGTGTCATGTTCCTTCATGTTCCTACACACACTGTAGTTTATTTTCAATTAGAGTTTACTGACACTTGGCCCAGTTAAATTGTGCCCGAACACGTTTTTGCTCCAAAGTCCAGTTCTTTGACTAGTGTGGTCACTAAATAGTGCCCGGGCCCGCTTAACCATGCCCAGGCCCGCTTGAAAGAGGAAGCCAAGGGGCCGGGCAACATTCAAGGTAACTGGGCCAAGTGTGAGTAAGCCCTTAATCCTACACACACCGTCCCATACAAAAACTACAGTGACAGCTGACTGAGACTTAAAAAAAATATATGAAACTACATTTGTCCCTACGTATGTCTTCAGTAGGAACCAATGGCTTTGGAGCTGGGAGACACAGACAGGAAATCATAAAGTATCGAGACACATTGTTGGTTTTGGTCTTATGGGATTTGTTAGCACGAAAAATACAAAATAACACTTATCTTGAAAGCTCCAAATCAAGAGGGTTTTGGAGAAGAAATACTGTCGAGCTGAAATCTGTTTCCTGAGTCAGTAGCTTCCGTTTGGAGACCAATTTATTTGAAGACTGTTCACATTGACTCAGGCTGTCACTGACTACAGTCAGTTTTCTTTGTTTATAGAAATCCATCATTCGTGCACAACCAGGTCTCCAACAGACTAGTACTCTGCTCCAGTACTGAACATACAGTGTATATGTGTACTTTTACAGTGTACTTTTAACACCACTTGACTTTGATTTCATTTATGCAGTGAAAAATATACAAGTGGATGTTGACACGGACAAAATGTTTAATTTGTGTGTGTTTGTGTAGCAACAACTGTACAGTATTACATTTCACCTTTATTTCTTCCACAGTGACATTTTACAGTTTATCTGTTCAGGCTGAAGCTGCACAGGTGTTTACACTTATTCTGCCTGATTACAGAATGAGTCAGGGTCTAATCAGCCAAACTGAAACCCCTGTGTGAGCTGCTTAGCTGCAGAGAATATAGCAAGCCATTTCAACTATTTTTCAATTATCAGTTTGAGTGCACTAAGCATTTTGTGCTTGCGCATTCCCTTTTTGTCCTCTGTACTATATTGACTCATTAAATCAGAATTTTAATTGAATTTTTCACATCAAAAATCTATTCTTCAGTATCAAGAATTCTGGTTATAATGTTATGTCGTTTTTGAGAATCCATACTATTAGAAATTTGATTTTTACTCAGGCAAAATGTTATTATTTCTGTCATGAATTCCATTTTTGATTAGTTGAATTTAAAATATATATTCTTGATCTTGAAATTACTCAGTAAATCACCTACATTTTTTTTTGTATGAACTGCTTGACAATATCTATAAAAATTCAAATTTTGAAATTATAAATTCAGCTCTTGAGCAAGGCAAGGTAAAGATTGTGGATTGCATTGATATTATCCAAGACCAAAATCTGGGATTTTGTAGATAGAAATGTATCCTTGGTTAAAAAAAAAAAGAAAAAAAAAAGCTAAAACATTGCAGATGTCAGTAGCTTCAGTTTGACCCATGTTTGTGTTCACGTGTGTAGATTTGTCAGCAAAGCGATGTGAGTGTTTCAGTGTGTGAATTCCTGTTTGTCTGCGGAGCGTCTCGGTGCAGAAAACAAATCACATTTTAAAAGGGCTTTTCTGAAGCATTCAAAATTCCAATGGCTGTGATTTCTGAAAGATATTTATTTCCTAATAAAGACATCAAGTAGATGCTCTGCTGTAGGCCGGGACCATGAGGTATCCAGCATTTAAGAAAAAGACTGCACATTTCTTAATGATAGTACTGTAGTAGTACTCTGTTTATTCTCTCTCAGAAAATGAGTGTTTTTTTCTGTCATGTGTGATTTAGTCCTTCCGTGTTTTTCATGAAGTGTGTGTTAACACATTGTGATAGTCTAACACTGATAGAGTGGAGGACCTGCAGAGCCCTAAAACACCTCGGTTAGGATGAATGGATGTGTGTTGGCGGTTAGGATAGTTGCAGCAGTTAGCGTGCCTAAAGCAGAGGTTATCAATTGTTTTTCAGCCAAGGCTAAATGAAACACAGAAGAGAAAAGGGGTTTTGGGATTAAAGTTTGCATGCAGCCACAGAGGATGGACATCCTGGTAGTCAACTCTCTCTGCCAAAGAAATATCCAGCCTGTCGATCGATAAAGCTTCAGACATGAATCCATTTAGGGTGTTTTGGGGGATGAAGCTGCACGTTCTACACTTTGTATTTGTAAGTTCCTGGGGAAGAATGAGTGCAGAACCACTTTCATTATTCAGTGCGTGTTTCCAGACATTTTTTTCTTTGGATAAGACTAAAACGGTTGCATTTGTTTCCTCTCTGCTTCATTAGTTGATGTGTTTCTATTAAATCCTGCAGTTCAGTTGATGATGAGGCTTGATGCTGACCAGCAGGGGGCGCCAGCTGCTGTCAAAACGTGCATCAACTGCAGCTGTTCTGTAAGTGATTTAATTTAGTGTTAAATAAAAGGATGCAAAACTGTTTGGTATCTGTGTAATGCCTTCTGGGAGAATATTGATACAGAAAAGCAGAGCAGAGAGAGTTCTGTTGCTTATTTTTAAAATCATTTTTGACCGGCATTAAATCAAACATGTTTACATTAAAAGAAGCCCAAGGGAAGAGAGTGGAGATCACTGTAGAATAATTTTAACCCAACTGTGTGTTTCATAGTTGTGATACACCTCTGAAATTTACAGCATCACGACTTCCAATTTCAGTGTAATAACCTGAACTAAACTACATTTATTCCTCCAACCACCTTAGCTAAAATTACAGATAGAACATGTTTCAGTTGCCAGTTTGAATCCCTGCACTGATACAGATACAAGTTATTTTGAATACAAGTCATGGGCATGTTTAAGACCTGCAAGAAGTGCAAATGTTTAAATGTAATTTTTGTTGAAATAGTGTGATTGGAGGGGAGTCCTGGTGGCTGGGGTGACACCACGCGCCCAGTTCATTTCCGGTCACTTCTCTACTAGTCTCGCATTGCCAGAACTTCCTCCACAGCGCTGTGGAAGACGTTGTGGGGAGTCCACACAGCACTCCAGGATGGGAGAAAAACGTGCTTTCGTTTATTGGCATTTCTCTACACCAATCACAATTGTCTTGGGAGGTGCCAGACGGAGCCACAATGCCGCTGCAAAATATCCTCAGGACGTTCATGTACGTTCAAAGGTTGTTTAAGTCGTACAACAGAAAACTCAGATTGGACAGATAGTCTATAGCTAGCTCTCTGGATTTACCCTGCAGAGATCTGAGGAGCAGTTAACCAAAGCCTTCATAATTTGAACGGAGTTTAAAATGCCAACACAAAGAGAGCAGAAGGTAATGGGACATCTGAAAACGGACATCCGAACAGAGTGACAGCCGGCGGAATTTCCGCCAGAACGAGAACAATCCTGGAAGTGGAACTTCGTGGATATAGACTACTTATAGAGCAGCGGTCTTCCAACCCTGCTCCTGGAGAGCTAAATTATCCTGCATCTTTTAGGCATCTCCTGAATGATCTGCTCATTATCAAGCAGCTGAAGCCTGCCAAGGGGATTGATAATGATGAGTTAAGAAGTAGAATCAGGTGTGTTTTCCCTGATTGCGCCATTTGTCCTGGCGACCAGCTCTAGTTGGACTCCTGGTTGTTCCAAACTAGGGGTGACCCCGAATAATCGAACATTCGATGCTTGGATTGAAAGAGTCTCATTCGTCCAGCTCAGACCAAAGATTAACAACGAGACAAGTGTAAACTTGCAGCTCCTTGCAACGCGCTGCTGGTCTGCAACGTTCTGAAACCTGCTAGTCAACGACAGGCAAGACTTGACAGATCTGATTCGACTATGACAATTCTTAGTCGGGGACACCCCTATTCCAAACTTTGAATCATGAAGGCCTGGATCATGGAGGTTTTTCACCTGACAGGCCTTTCCAAATCAACTGAATTGACCACAGGTGGACTCCGATTAAGGAGTAGAAACATCTCAAAGATGATCTAGAGAAATTGGAAGCACCTGAGCTTAATTCAGTGTCATAGCAAAGAATCTGAATACTTATGTCAATGTGATATTTAAAATTTTAATACATTTGCTAACAATTCCGAAATCCTGCTTTTGCCTCGCCATTATGGGTTATTGAGTGTAAAAATTATGGATGGGTCTGGGTATGTTCTGAATGCTCTGTATATGGGCAGCCCTAAAGAATTACTAAACTAAACTGCATTCTCAAGTAATGTATTTTCACCCAGATTACATTTGTTTCATTTGTCCTTATATCAGCAAACTGGCCCACGTTGTGAAACGGTCAGTTTTAAAAACGTGATTATTGTGGATTGAAACAAAACTACTTGGTTGGATTCAAAAAAATATGGTTTGGGTTCAAATAAGTACGTCTGTAATGTAACTTACGTTATGTACGTAAGTTAAGTACGTTACAAAAGTTTTTATTCTTGTTAAACATTTGTTGTTGGAGAGAAACATGCTAGGTCCCTGCACAAATATATAAAATTCACATAAAAACAACAAAGAGGCAAATCTGATCATTTGAACTGTTATTTAATTGAAATACAAGTCAGTACCATTAGGTTTTTAGTTTATTATCAACAGTACACAATGTCCATACTTTCGTTTTGTACAAAGAGGTATCAGTTATATAAAAACACAGTACACAAAAGTTAAAAATGACACATACATGTACACGTCTGAATACATTTCAACCATACTTCAAGTGTCAGGAATCTTCTGTGTTTGTATTAACTCTCCTCTGTCACACACACACACACAGACCAGAACTGGCATCAGTTGACCCGAGGAATAACCACGGCTGGCATCAGGAGCGTCACGATAAATGAAAATGTGCTATGACTAATAAATATGCTTCAATATCCTGCAGGCGTACCGGCACAGTGCCAAGCGGGCAGGCAGGGGGGGTGGAATGGAAATCTAAACTTTTTACATGCCAGACACCAAACTGAAACACAATTAAATAATATTCCATAAACAGTATCTGTATTAAATATTCTAGTCATGCAGTATATTCCGTTGAGAAATAATTTAATAGATCTTTTCATCGCAGCAATGAACACAACAAGATTGAGCTGCTAACTGGTGATGGAGGTCTGTGAGACCGTTTGAGTGTTGACTCCACTTTGTTTCTGACTCCACGTGTTGTTAGAGGAAGATTTTCTACTAGAACAACAGCTGATATAAAACTGGCCTTCTGGTTGAGATACAGTATAATGATAATATGAATTGTGAGGATGAGGAACATAAACTTGTACTTTCAGTTAATTGATATAAAAACGGTATTAGAAGCACATGGAATACCATTAATGAAATAATTGAAACAATTGCCCCAAAATAAGTTTAATATGAATAATAAAAACCATAGAGGGTCCCACTGAGATTGCCAACAAATTCAATAACTATTTTGTAAATATAGGTCCTGCTTTGGCTGCAAAAATTCCCATCATGCCCATTTATTCCCCGAATATAAAGTCTGTCCCCCCCATCTTCCTTCATTTACTTTTTATTCCGTAAGTTAATGACGTTACACTGAGATCTTGACATAAAATTGGAGATGGTCAGAAAAAACTATTGTTTCCATAAAGCTGGGTGAGACGTTCCCTTCAATATTAAAAACAGCTTCCTCTTTTTGACCAATTGATTCTCTATTTATTTCAAATAAAACAGACACACGTTCTGTGTGAATAAAGACTATGATAAACCTGTTTTTTTTTATGTCTGAACATTGCAGTTGATGCAGCATCAACAGGATTAACAACATGTTTTTGTCTGGCATCAAGATTTCATTTTAGATCATTTAAACTATCCAACTGACAAATGAACCCATGTAAAGCCAAGTAATTGGAGGAAGCTCTGGACTTTCCTCCCATTGTTCACAGTAACTGCAGTACCACGTGTACATAAACGTACCCATTTGTTTCCTCATGCCAGTTTGAGTCGGGGGTGCGGAGAGGCGGTGGTGTCCTGGACTAGGAGGTTGGGGGCCGTAGGGCGCGGCAGGAGTGGCAGCAGGCCTTGCTGTAGTACCAGTGGCTGCACAGGTTCACCTTCAGCGCCAGCAGGCAGTTGGTGGAGGGACGATCCTGGCAGCTCTCATCTGGGACACAGTTTGCACATGGTAGTGTTCATGTTAGCAATTTTAAAAACAGTTAAATCTAGGGCTGCATAATTAATCGCAATTTTATCGAAAGCGCAATTTGCAGGGGGGGGGCGTAATATTTGTTAAAGGCAAACAATGTGTCAAACCATTCTGAATTAGGTATTGTGGTATTGTGGATTTACCCTGAATCCCTAAATCCACCAGAGTTTAGAATGCCAACACAAAGGAAGAGGAAGGTAACGGACATCCGGCCGAAAATGGTGACATCCGGCCGAAAAGGGTGACATCCGGCCAAAAAGGGTGACATCCGGCCAAAAAGGGTGAAATCCGGCGGAATTTCTGGCGGCAACGGAGCAATCCCGGAAGTGGAACGTCATGGATATAGACTAAATCTAAACCCACAACCAGGCTAAGAGCCCGGGTCTATCTTTGATACCAAAATTTTTTCATTTATCAAAAGAAGCCAAAGTTCATTTAAAGAGAAATTCCAGTAATATTCAACCTGGGTCTTGCGGCATTTCTACACAGGTGGCGTTTCAGTAACCAAAAGCATATTTCTATTCTTCAAGTCTATTTAATTCCATTTTATGTAACTGAACTGATCTGAACTAAGTGAAGATGCTGCTCTGCTAACGTGCTGCAATGAGGGCAATGGCCCTCATACTCGTGGCCATTCTCACTATGGGTCGTGATAACTTTGCACTTGCAAAGAGATGGAGATTTGGGAAAAATGACTCCAGCAAAAGAAAACGTACACTACCGTTGGAATGTTATGAATCAGCTGTTATATTATTATTATATTTTCCTTAATAATAACTATTTTAACAGGTATAAAAACATTATAATTTAGACACCAAATGTATTATTTACATGTGAAATAGTTTTGGCCCCAAAAGAAGAAGAATGAAATAACCCACAGTGTTGCATGACAGGGGAGAAAACAGTTGGAACTTGTATTTTGAATTTGTTTTCCAGTCTAGAAAAGCATAAGTGACCCTCGATCATTATTGAAGCACAACGGTGCAATGTGGCTCCAAATATTGAGTTGGTGTTTTTTTTCTGCTCAGTGGTTAGATTGGAGTAACTGTGATTTGTCAGTCCATAGAATGTGTAGCTATGATGCAAAGCTTCTAGTTTATTTTACCAATGACAGATGATTTCTTCTATTCTTTTTCAACTGTTCTTTGTCTTCATCTGCCCTGTCAGTAGCTAACTGCAGAGGGATCTACTTCCGGGGAAAGCTTGCCGGAAACTTGTGGCTAGAATAATCTGTTTTTCAGATTTTGTTAGATGAACGGGTAGATCTTGTTTTCTGAAATGAAGAACAGTGTGTGTAAGCTTCTGGAGGCAGAGCAGCGTTCCCTGAGGTGTTACCTGGCGGCTCAGTGGGGCAGGGCTGCAGAGTGCAGGTCTGTTTGGCCACCGGTTTGGTGAGGGGGTCACAGCCTCGGACCAGCTCCCTGCTCTGGTAACACTTGACGTCCCTCATCCTCACACCCACACCACACGTCTTAGTGCACTGAGGACATCACAAGACCAGAAACACAGTTGTTATACACGGCTGAAGATCAGGGGGATTTGTCTTTGTGGTCTTACTGGTGCAGGGACGCCCACTCTGCAGAGCAGAGGTGAAGTGTACTGTGCTGACCTCACCTCAGACCAGGGGGTGGTGTACCATTTGAAGCACGGCCTCTCAAAGCAGGTGTTTTCCTCCTCGGGCTTCTCGCTGCCTCCACACTCCTCATCATCGAAGGTCTGGAACTGTCCTCCACTGATGCCCACACACAGGACGAGCCTTCGCTTCACGCCACGACCACAGGTTGTGTTACACTACAGACAAAAACAGAAAGTTACTAGTATCCATGTCTGATACAGGACTTTCTATATTACAGAGTTTCTTCACAAAGCAGTTAAAGGTGCACTACGAGTTCCTGCATGACGTCACTTCTGTTGATGTTCAAAGTAAGCAAGCTCACCCCTCCCCCCATGTTTCCATAACTAACTGACTAACTGTCACTAACCCACAACCCCTCCCTTAACCATCTTGTCGGTGATTGGCTGGAGTGGTTTGATGTATTTTGGTGCACAGCCTGTGCCCCTAGTGTTTGTTTGACGTTTACGAGTCTCCTGAGACCGTTTTCACAGTGTATTCAGGGGGCAGGCAGCTAGCGGATCAAGGAGAGATGCCTACGATTTGAGACAAAAATTAAATTGTGCTGAAACCATGCAGGAACTCATAGTGGACCTTTAAAACAAAGTGTTTCCTTGCTGATGTGAAAGTGAAAACCGTAACCATGGAATAACTGTCCATGACAATTTAATTTTAGACTTCATGACATCCTCAAAATGCTTACTTGTGAAACAAACAGACCAAAAGATTTTCAATTCACAATAATATAAAAAAGAGAAAAGCAAGTAAGCAAACAAAACAATCAATCGACTGAGTGGTTCAGGTAAAGTAATAAACAGTTAAATCTTAATTTCGACACTGTGAGAAGGCCTCACCCTCTCCCAGTCTTGGCTCAGCCAGTGTGGCGCACAGTCTCTCTCCCCACAGGGATGGATGGCCAGCGGCTTGTCCTCCGTAGAGCACTGGCTCTCAGGCACCACGCGACCCTCCGCAGCCTTACAGTACACGTGACGGACCGTCTTCCCCTGGCCGCACGACCCCGAGCACTGCGACAACGAGGGTCAAACTGGGTGATTCATGATCAACAGTATGCATTCCTTTTCTCTTCACTGCCTCTTTTGTCTCAAAGCTCAGAGTCAAACAATGTCTGGTCGTCTCACATCCTATTAAATAAAAAGGAGACATCACTTAAAATTAAATGACATTAAGTCACATCCCGCCACGTTACATCAGATAAAATCATGTGCCTACGCATGTTACCAGAGATGATTATTTACTGTAGTTGAAGCTTCCAATGAAACCTCATGTTTTAATATTCATACAGAGTGGTACGACACACTACTGTAGGCAAGATAAGTACTTTTTACAGAAGCATTCGTCCTAAGTATTATATATTTTACAAACGTTTGACCGACACTTGAACTAACGTTTGTCCATCTACCTGCCAACAATGATGGTTTTAAAGTGAAACCAAAAGCTTGAAACAACCAGAAAACCTCACCTCACCTTTTTTGGAATAAATCTTATATGTTATAAATAACGTTTATATGGTATTGTTATACATTATCAGTGGATCTTGTGGTTAAGACAAACGCATTTCCATTCACCTCCTTTAAATAGGAGTGGAGGCGGAAATCTCAGAGACAGATATCAAAAAAACAAAATGATCTGCATGGATAGATACAACAAAAAGTTTTTTTTCTTTTCTTTCTTATAATACACTTACAAGTGCTTTAAAATCAAATTGATGTACACTTTACAAGAGGAGGAGGAGTAACAACAAATATAAATCCATAAAATAGTGATTTACTGCAGGGCTGTTATGTTGGCACATCTGTACATAATAAAGTGGTAAAGCGAAGTACATTAAAAATGCAAAGGTACAATGTGCTCACAGTAATTTTCTAAATAATAATATAAACTTTACTGACCCAACATTAGCTGTTGCAATAATATTTTACTTTGTGCAAAGAAAATTTCACATTGTCCATGTTTGTGCTTGGTTGGACTCCATGGTTGTAAATTAGACCTGCAGGTTTCCAGACTTTGACTTTGAAAGGAACATCAGGAACTACATTTGTCTGCGCAACACAATACAAAGCATAAATTCACACTGTGGCACTGAAGTACAAATAGCTGGAATAGATGAGGCGGAACAACCCCGTCAAACATTTAAAAAAGTGGAAAAACATTTTAAAATATGAGGCAAGAAAGTCAAAGTGAACTCAGACACAGGAATCGGGTTATACAAATTAGCTTAAAATGAAATGCCTCACTTCACTGTCTGCCACTTTGTTTTGTTTGTAAAACAAAATAAACACTCACAGGCCCCCACTCTGACACAGTCCACTGGCGTTCGCAGGGCGGACCGGTGCAGTTTTTGATGTTTGGTGGTTTGGTCATCTGGTCACAGGGTCGGGTCTCATCAGAGCAGCGGACATCGCGGGTCACCTGGGCTTTGCTGCCACATTTAGCAGGACACTGGATCACACAGAGACATATTTTTGATAAGATAAATACTGTCATGTCTAAAGGTGAATCATTGGCAGTTCACTGTTGGAAAGCCAGCTTTCTTTGGAAAACTGCCAGACTTTGCAGACTGAGTACTGCTACTAGCGCTTTACTTTTACATTTGGAACTGCTCCAATTTACCCTTATTTGGAGCCATGTTTAATCACTTTGCTTTTAAAAAGTATGACATCTGCTGGAAAAGACCAGAAACAACATCTTGAGACTCTGAAGTGATATTGATTTACCCGGTAATATATTTAATATTAATATGTATTGTTGCCTGCAGAAGGCTAGAAAACTAACTCTGCTGCTCAATTCAAGCCTTATAGCTGTTGACTCTGTGCTAATGTGCCACCTGGTTTGTCGTTGATAAATTAAGGGCAAAAAACATAATACATGTTTACGACTTATATTTAGCTACAACACAAGTGACTGTATGTGATCTGATGTTTAGAATGTACCAAGAATGTGGTAACAAATATTCAAGGACTGCTTTAAAAAAGCACTGAGAACAGCTGATTGTATTTGGACGTATGGCTGTTTCAACACCGCGTTGCTCCAGAGAAAAGTTGGTTTTATGTTGTTGTCTGGTAAGTGTATCTGGAGAATCCATCAGTTTTCAAAAGTTAAATCAAACAATAATCCAATTAAACCAATTAAAATGAACAAACCCAAAAGCCAAAACAAAAAGTACAGAGTCGCAAAGCATTATCAGCTGTGAACAGGCAAAGTCATGAGTAGGCTACTGTAAAGCCGTAAAACACACTTCTCTCTTTGTTTACTTGCTCCAAGGGTAAATCATAAGAGACGTCTCGTACCTCGGTCCACTCTGCCACCTCCCACTGTGGGCCGCAGGCAGGGCTCTTGCAGGGTCGTCTCTCCACGGGTCTCTCCAGGTCGGCCATGGTGCAGACATCGCTGTAGACCGAGCTGTCCAGGCCCGGCGAGAGCATCTTCCAGCAGCGAACTTGGCGAAACTGGAAACCCTCCCCGCAGGTCCTCGAGCATTCGCTCCAGCTGCTCGCCTCCCATCTGGAACATCACATTAGTCCCATCTCATCATGGGTCTGTACAGGTAGCAATATATATCCTGCTTAATGTTTGAATCATTTCTGGCTCATTGCAATGTTTTAATTGTACCTGGGCTGACATTCTCTCCCAATACAGAAGTCGTGGACCGGCTCCGGTCTGGTCAGAGCGTCACAGTACATATCGTGCACCTCGATGCCGTCGTAACGAATACATGTGACGAAGGACTTTGACACTCCTGGATTGGGAGCAAGAAACAATAAGCTGAATGAAGCAAGGCAAACCTATTTATATAGCACATTTTAAAAACAAGAGACCAAAATGCAAGAAAGAAAGAAAGAAAGAATGGGTTTTACCATCAAAGAAGTTAAGAAGAGCCATTCACAAAAGGGTCCCAGTGAGCACACATGCAAGACACCACAACTAAATATTCAACCGGCAGCAGCAAAAAGTAACATTTTGAGGTTACGTTTGATGGCTGGCATATATGTATAAAGGCTGTTTTATCTTAAAGCACATAACTGTACTTTGTTTAAAAATGTGAGATTTAAATACATATATTTATTGAAATTACATGGAATGCAGTCAATGTTGTTAATTATTCACATCTGTCTGCTGTGAAGTAGGCCTGTTGGGACTTCTGGCCTCAAACATGATCACTCAGTCAAGTGTCCTTCAGTGTAAATGCACAGAAAGATGCACCAAGTGTGCACTTCACCAAACCAGTGTGTTAAATGTTACTGCAAGCTGGTCTGCAGTCTGTTGATATTGATCATATTTTAAGAGTGTATGTGTGTGTTTGTGTGTGTGTGTGTGTGTGTGTGTGTGTGTGTGTGTGTGTGTGTGTGTGTGTGTGTGTGTGTGTGTTTGTACGTGTGCGTGTGCATGTGTGTGTGTGTGTGTGTGTGTGTGTGTGTGTGTGTGTGTGTGTGTGTGAGTGTGAGTGTGTGTGAGTGTGTGTTTGCATGTACCTATAGAGCAAGTCATGCTGCATGGCTCCTGAGATGAAAGTTTCCAGCGGTACATGTCAGCTGCACTCAGCTTCAGGTTCTTCTGGTAGATCCTTTGATTCCCCCTGTCACCCCACACACACGCAAACATGTAAACACACATATAAGGAAAGTAAAAACTTAAGCAGTAGCTATGGCAGCATTTATCCTCATGTTAAGTATTTAAGAGTGAACATACTGTGCATGCAAATGTTGAGTGGAGAAGTTGGCACAGTTTCTATAGAAGCTTTTTTTTTTTACCAGTAAAATAAACTGTGGCTGCAGTAAATCCGAGCTGATTACAGCCACTGTCTCCCACAAAGGAACAAGATTTAAAAAGACAGATTTTGAAAATATAAATTTTCAGTGAGATATTCTTTTAAGGACATTTAAGGATACCAGAGCCTGAAACACTCACACACTGAGACTGACCACAGTGTGACAGCTGATTCACAGCCTGCATCCCAGCAGACGCACTTTGTTTTTTCATCACATCACATAAAAGTCATGTGCACATTCTTGTCATAACACCGGTTGCTCCCTCCGCCTCTGCCAGACGTTTATTTGAAAATCACTTTGAGTTATTCCTCGCCGGCATCCCTCCATGTACGCCAGACTGATTCCTGCACATTATTTTCTCCCTAGAGGTGACTACAGTCGGACAGCACACTTTCCCTCTTTGCATCACATTTTTCACTTTTCTTGCAAATAACTTGAATTATTTGATTCTAAGTGTGGCTGTACTCCCCTCTCCTCCCCTCTGTGCTCCTCTGCTCTGCTCATTTCCTCTCCTCTCTGTTTCTCAGAGGAGAGGGCGTGTCAGCCCCATGTTTTATAGCTGCTGGCTGCAGAACTGGTGAAGCCGTGTTTGGACACAGAGGAGCGAAGCCAACATGAATTATAAATATGATGAATGAAAAACCTGCCAGGTCTACCTGTCTGTCTTACTGTCTGTACAATATCTCTACAGTACCTGTCAAACTGCTTTACTGTCTGTATGTCTGTCCATCTCCCTGCATGTCTAGCCTAACTACCCTACAGTCTGTATACCTGAACTGTCTATCTGTCTGTGTGTCTGTCTTTCTGTCTGTCTGTCCAGTCCAGTGGTGGAGGAAGTACTGAATCTCAGTACTTAAGTAAAAGTACAAATAACCAGAGATATATTTACTTTAGTAAATGTAAAAGTACAACAATGAAAACTCTACTTAAGTAAAAGTAAAAAGTAGTTGATTCTTAAATGTACTTTAAGTATTAAAAGTAAAAGTACTTGCATAACGATTTATTCTCTTAATGTCTATATTCTAATAATAAAAAAAACAGTATGGGCTGTGGCATTTTAATTAAGTTAGTTTTAGGTTAATGTAATTGTGCTTAACATCTGTGGCCCAGTTTACATTCTGACTTACAATTCTGGTTATCAGGGTGATCTGCATGAAGCTCGACTTTGCATTATTTCCCATGGGACAGTGAATGCTGGACACATTTATTTAGCGAGCACACACGGGCTTGGACAACAAGTAGCCTACGTGACTTCACAGCTGAGGAGGACCGGGAGTGTTTTTAAGATAGATATACAGGTTGTATATTAACCTTATGTGAACGGATGCTTCACATATGACCAAGCAGAGTATCGGGAGCAGCAACAGTAACAGGAGCAGCCGCGGTAGTACCAGGAGCGGTACGCGCCTGGCCAATAAATGCTATTGAAGGGCGGGTCTTGGCGTGGCCATAGTGGGATTTGTAATATCGCAAGCGGCACCGGGAGCTGGACGGCCGCTGCTGAAGGCTTCCCTGCAGACTGCAAACGTCTGACGGTCAGGAAGACGTTGGCAGGGGGAAAAACTGATCTGAAATGTAACAAAAATGTAACGGAACGTTGTAGAAATGTAGTGGAGTAGAAAGTATAGATAATTGCTGCAAAATGTAATGAAGTAAAAGTCAAAAGTATGCACTATTGATTGTACTTAAGTATAGTACAGATACGTGAAAAATGTACTTAAGTACAGTAACGAAGTATTTGTACTTCGTTACATTCCACCACTGTACCTGTCTACCTGGTTTTCCACTTGCTCAGCTTGCAGCTGTCTGTCTTACTGTCTCACTTATCCTTTGCTTGCCTTCCTTACTACTTGTTCTGCTTTCTGTCTGGCTTAGCGCCTGTCTGTCTACTTCCTTCTTTGTCCCCTACAGTAGCTTGCCCCACTGTCTTGCCACATTCTTGTTTTCTGTGTTGCTGTCTGTCTCTCTGCCACTCCCTCTGGCTACATCTCTCTGAGGATATCTTCAGAGGAAAACCAGTGTTCCCGGCCCCCAGATTGCTTCTCGTTCAGCCTGCAGCATATTTTTCCCTCAGCCCGCAGCAGACCCAAACCTGAACACATTCAGTCAGGACTGAATCCAGCTTTCTGTGAGTGGACCTCTGCTGCGGATCAGCTTAAAACTCATTTGAGATTCGGTGTACTTGACTCTTTTTTTACCTGTGTTCTGTTGGATTACCTGGTTCTGTTGGAGCGGCTGGAGGTCCTCCCAGCGCTCTGCACTGTTTTGTTCTGGAAGGAACTGTCTCCGCTGTCGTTGCGTTTGCGACCCAGAGTAAACTCTAGCGTCTCGTTGATACCCATCAGCCCGTCTTGCTCCAGGCTGCTCAGGTCCACCTCCGCTGGTCCCACCTCTGATGGGAACAAACTGTCTCCCTCTGTCAGCAGCTGATTGGTTGAGATGTTGATGAGCAGCTCATCGGGGCCAATTCGGCCATCCAGCAGGACCCTCCAAATGAGGTTTGGGGAGTCTGGTCCTGTATCCAGGGGCCCACCAGCAGAGGCAGGGTTGGCAGTGCTGCCTGCATGGCTGCTGTTTCCTTCTGATGGATCAAAGTGGAAAAGAAAATTCAGCTTTGCTTGGAGAGCAAATTTAATATCTCATTCAATTAATCTGAGATGGAGCTTTTGGTCATGTTGCACTTGAGAACGTAATTTATTCAGCTCAGATTGGAAGACTTTGCAGCTGTTTTCATATTGTTTCTTCTAAGGTGTCACACCTGTGCATCAAAGAGATGGGAATTTAAAATTACAATATTTGCAGAAGATGACGGTGAGTGAATGAAAAATAACCAAAAAGGAAAAAAAAAGAAGAAAAGAAAGGAAGGCGAGAAGAGAAGGTCAGTGCTCTGGTGACTTTATCTGGTCTGTAATATGACCTCAGCCTGTGTAGAAGGTGTATGGCGAGCCTTTCAACCACCTCTCCATCTCGTCTCACTGGCGCCCAAAGTGGTGGTGTAATGGCCTCGACAGTGAGCTGAGAGCCCACAGGAAGGCCATTACCACTCATGTTTGTGATGAAGCCTTTTTAAAAGGAAAAAAACACACCAAGAAACTCTGAATTTTTCATCTGCTGCTGATCCTCTTTATGTGTCTGTACCATAAATAATGCAGAGCTCCAAAGTACTATCTCTCCCTCATATACACACACACACACACACACACACACACACACACACACACACACACACACACACACACACACACACACACACACACACACACACACACACACACACACAAAAAAAAAGGGAGCGAGATAGAGGATCGGCTGTAAAATCTGACCTATTTTGTGTCATCTGCCAAAAAACCACCTCAAACTAGAGCCCAACCAATACATCAGCATGGATGATATTATCCTATCCCAGATACTTTGGCCTTTCATGCTTAGATTTTAGCATGGTAGGCATCAATCATTTAAGCCTCTAACCTACATTTTTTTATTTACAGTGGTGGAATGTGAGTCTCGTGTGGATTTAGCACTTTTACTTACAGTAAGTAAAGGATCTGACTTCTTCCTCCATCACTGGTGATTTGCTCGTTTTCCATGGTGATTGGGTGGTGCCTGGATTTTTGTATAATCATACAACACACACAGATCTAAGGTGTTACATTAGTCCTTACCTGTAAATTTTGGGGCAGCTGCTCCGTCCTGGTCGCAGTTGATGGCCGCTGTCTCCTCGTACACCTCGTTGGTCTCTTGGCCTTTCTGCCCGTCGGCATCTCCCGGCTCCAACTGGCTCTCAGGGGCCGCCTGGTCGTAAATACTGCTGTTCGGGGCCATCGGCCCACCTACCTCCACAGAAACATCTCCGGCTGAGGTGTCTGACCCGGTGTAGACGGGAGGAGGTGGGACGGGTGGCAGGGAGTCTCGGAGGACGGTGTACTCGTATGTGATGTACGGTGTGCGACCGTTCTGGTTCCACACCTGAGTGACGAGAGGGAAGCGAGTCAAATCAAGGTTGGGTTAATTTAGACAGATTTCAGACCAGTAACAAGGAGAGTCAATAACAAAACTAGAACCAAAGTGCCTCAAACTGATTTTACGCTAAGACCTTTGCACACTAGGTCTGTTATTTCTGTCTATTGTATTTAAAACCAACTCCTAAACTGTCATCTATTACAAGGTATAAGGTTTCAGAACTGCTTTTAAAATGTTCTTGAAATAAAAGGTTATTTAAAAAAATGTACTTTATTTTTATGAATGACCTTGATGTAGGAGAGATGTGAGCATATATTATTAAGATTATATTTCCCCAGGACAATGTGCAGTCAGTGCAACTGTAGAACTTGGCAGGATTTATTGCAGGGTTGTTGTATTGGACTGCATTACATGCATGCTTTTTTTGTACTGGACTTGGCTTGACTGGCCATTGATACACTATCAGCTCTACTGTATGTGAGTCTGCCACAGTTTTACAAATCACTAGATTTAAGATTATAATTCAGAGGGAGAATATGCAGCTCTTTAAGGAAAGGTTGTTACATGGTGTGCATCCTGGTTTATAGGTCTGAAGATAAAAACTCTTTAGCAGAGAATAACCAGCAGAGCTACAATGAGAGTCCAGGTAGATCTCTGTGATCCAGCATCCTGTAGAGAGATCTGTCAAACCCAGCCTGTGACATGGACTCTGTTTGGGATGTATGGCTGCTGTCAGAACACAATCAACCTGAGACACAGACTTGCCATTACGTCTGCATTGCATATACATCTCTACATTTACTCTGAAAAATGTACTCTAGAGGCTGAGCTGCTACACCATCACTGACCGCTTTAATCACACATGAGCATCTTGTTGTATTCTTAATAGACTCTGTGCTCAATTTGTTTGCTCAAGGGTTGGCGGTCTTCACTGCTACCTCCTGAGTCAGCAGTCTTAATCAGAGTGACCTTTATTAAGTTCAAGAGTTCAGAACAGTAGCCTAAAGCTTACATTCTTGGGCTTCTTATTTTACAATTAGCTAACAAAAATGCAGAGGCCAAAACAACAAACATCAGTTTGTTTCTTTAATTTAAAAGCTTTAGGAGAACCTTAGTTGAATATTACAGTAAAATGAGGAGGTACTTTGTGCGGTTCATACATGTGCATGCACATTTTACTTTGGGGATTAGCAGTCCCAGGGCAGGCAGGTGCAGGTTAGTGGTCAAGCGTAGGTCTTGGTGTAGATGAGTTACTCTAGCAACAAAAGGACTTTCTGCATCATCAACTGGCCTTAAAAGAGTACTTCTACCAATGCAGCAGAACCAGAGATATTAATCTTTTTGCATGCATTATTCTTCCTTGTCAAAACCTGGTGCCTACATTACAGTTTAGTCAGAGATCGGGGTGTGTTATGCTTGTAGCAGCCTTTAGCCTTTCTAACTCCACACCTAGATTTTTTTTTTACTTTTTTACCTTCCCTTGAGGACATTTATCAGACTTCACCCAGCTCCCTCTGGAGACACTATACGCTTTAGGATAATAAAAATAATAATAACTATTTGTATATGACCTTTAAAAACAATAGTTACAAAGTGTTTGACAGGAGAAACAAAAGCACAGACAAATCAATACACATACACATTTTCTACTACTTTTTGACATACGCAGTAGTACTCCACAAGAGAGTTCCATTTTAAGGACACAAGCTGAAAATAAAAAAAACAACATTTAACAACAAGCATAAACACCTACACCAGTACAGGCCTTTATAGTCATCAATCCACCGTACATATGACACATTTGGAGACTAAAGTGTCCTCTGTACATAAGACCACTACAGTTTGTCAGGGTGAAGATACAGTGCAAGCCCACAGCAGCATATTGATGCACAAAATGTATATTCCTGCCAAGTTAAACTTTTTTTTTTTTTTTTACAGTTTTTAAATACCTTTTTTGGCATTCTTCTGTTATTAGATAGCCACAGGAAACATAGAGGAGAGAGAGAAAGGGCCCTAGCCAGAATCAAACTGGTGACGTCGTGATGAGTTGCTGTGGTCACTACATGTATGATGACGTAACATGCACACCCTCTATCGAACAGTTAGCTCAAGATTCAAGATTACTTTATGTGTCCTCATCTCACACCCTGCTTATGGCATTAGTTTAGGAGAGTCACTGATAGAGGGATGAAATCGTTTTTATACCTATTAAGGCATCTTCTTCTGTATTTAATTGGAACTCTATAGCATCTGACTGATGGAAGCAGTTCATATTCTGAATACAAGACATGGGAGGAGTCTGTAATCATTTTCTTAGCCTGTTTAACTACAATCTTCTAAAAGAGCATTTGGAGGAGAGCTTCATGATAAAGAAGCAACAGGTGAGTGTAGAAAAGAGTTCAAGTGAGAGAGGCAGATGGAAGAAGGTTAGGTGTACCAGAATATTGATGGCCTGGTCGATGGGGCCTTTGGCGACAATGTACTCGATCCCGGTCTCATAAACATCCATGGGCCGGCGGTACTTGAAGACGGCACCTGCTGCGTGAAAGTTCTGGGGAGTGTCCACCTTGTAGGCGCCATTAAAGAAGAAGTTGCCCGCCTGGTCGGTCACAGCTGGGGGAAGAAGATAAACAGAAAACTCTGAGAGGTACAAACACTCTGAAAACAGACTGTAGAAAGTCCTGCATTTTCTCCATCAAATTAAAACCAAACATTTCCATTAAGCATGTGGAAAGACTGTTAATTGTTGCATACTTGTCTTTTGTGAGTGTGTGTGGAATCAAGGAGCACACATAAATAGTCACGTGTGTGAGGAGCAGAAAATGAGGGTGTACCCACCTAGAACATCGGCCGACTTCTTCCTCTCAATGATCTGGATGTCCCATGATCCTTCAGGGATTTGAGTGATAAAAGAGTAACCTTGATGACAGGAAAGCAAATATAAAAGTGGTCACGGTCACCTCATTCTTTTTTATATTTTGCCTTTCTATTTTTATTTTAAGGTTGTTTATTTATCCAAAGAAACCTGTTCTGACCAATCCTGATGACTTTAATACTTTTAATTTCTCACTAAATGTTTGTGCGTATATTAGAGATGAATCAAGTCTTACATAATAAAATAGACACATATCTGTGGGTGGACAGCCTGGGACAAATGAACCCAGAAGCTCACCCAGAGTCGTGGCCCCGCGGCGGAAGTTTCCGGTGACTCTGCTACAGCTGCTGCCGTCCCCCTGACAGACTCCACACTTATCCAAGGTGTTCGAGGAAAACAGTACTCCGTCACATCCAATTGGCTGAGCAGCAGAGCGGGAAGTAGAAGTAGAGAGTATAAAATAAAACAAAATCTCCACTAAACCGTGAGTAAGTTATCAGTGATAATTTGGTTATGATGTATGAAGAGAGCAAATACTTTCTATCATGAGATTTGATTCTTTTGGAAGGTGATTACGTGTGACATAAACTATTCTTTAAGTGTAGAATATTTATGAAAAGTCACGAAAAGAGAGCAGTGTGACTATTTATTGCATTCGATTTTGAAATCTCAATGCGCTGAGGAAACCTCAGCTCAACTTGCCTGTAGTCTTTCTGGATGAACTTTTAGACTCAATGTGTAACTTTTTTTAATTCAAGACAACAGTTTATATGAATATTTGAAACTCTACACCTCATTGCCTTGCACTGTTTGTCCGACAGCTGAAATGCTGCTGCAGCAGCTTCCTCCCTGTGGGTTTATTGTTGGTCATACAGACTTGATGTGGTGCTTAAAACTCAAAGTAGAGTGAAACTGTTTGAGGTACAAAGTAAAGAAGAAGCTGGACTCACCTCACACTTACCGTCCACACAGACGCCGCGGTAACTGCTGTACTTGCAGGAAGTGCCGTCTCGTGCCGTCACCATCAGCTGCCTCTGGCCATCGGTCGTGGTGCAGTGGAGGTCACAGGGGTTACTGGAGATGTGAACGTAGTCGTCTGGAGATGAAAACACGTCAAAGGTCACTGTCTTATAACCAATAAAACTATAACACAATATGTACTTTTACCAACATATTCTTAGTCACAGCTGTTAGAAATATATCTGTCTTTTTAGCTGCTAGATCTTCCATTTTTTTCACCAGCTAGTCGCTAACTGTGTCTGTTTGCTGGCAGGTACAGTAGTAGTGTACAGTGGGTTTATCAGAGCTTGTTTGCTGAAAACACTCTGCTGCTGCTGCTGCTGCTGCTGCTGCTGCTGCTGGAAACAAAAGATACTGTGATACCAAAACTATGAGCTGAAAAAGTGGTTAAAACAGTTGAGAATTCTCTGTTTTGATTAGTGGAGCTTGAGAAGTGTGTCAAACTCCAGTCTCACCGATTCTCACATTCCCCACAAATGTCTTCCTGTTGCCCTTTTGCCATTTTCTCTCTCAGTGCAGGAACCACAGAGAGGAAAGATAAAGTTGTGAGATATCTTGTCCCTCATTCGACCTTTTGTTTTAATAACTACTTACTTACCAATAAAAGCCAACAATGTGAATAAATAAAAAAAACACTTCCAGATATTAATAAGAGACAGGTTTTAAAACAGTTTTAAGAAGTCATATAAAGGATGCTACTGTTTTGGATGCATGGCAGGATGATGCTAAGCAGCTCAGACGGCAAACACCTCAGTCTGCGCTGTTAAATGGGATAAAGAGAGGTTGTCAAGGCTTTTTATGGGTGTTAATACCAGGATACAGAGGTTTCCACTGGTAGTTCCTCCCATTGTAAAGCTGTGAGTTGAAGGACCAGCACTGCTCCTCTCTGAAGCTCCTCCCAGTGGCAGGACATTCCTGCAGGGCAAAGACAGCACAGACCATTTAAAAGAGGTCTGCTTCACACTTTTTAAGACTCAGTTTTACAGTATGTAATACAAATAAATTCTTTTTAAGTGTTTATTTGTGCAGGGATGGTTTTCTGATCGCTCTGAGCCCCGCCCGGCTTCACTTTCAAATAGCTACACACAGTCACACCTGGAGGCCGCCCGCCACAACCACAGCCCTTTACTGTCAGCCATTCAGAAGGGCCGTGATTGTTTT
Organism: Zingel zingel; assembly: GCA_023566125.1. Taxonomy (NCBI): domain Eukaryota; kingdom Metazoa; phylum Chordata; class Actinopteri; order Perciformes; family Percidae; genus Zingel; species Zingel zingel. The sequence goes on along the minus strand of CM042314.1, from coordinate 6,822,078 downwards.
AATAAAGATGTGAAATAAAGATGATGAGAAATTAACAGACTCACTTTAGTGTTGCAGAGATGATATTTCTTAGCAGTTCCTGTGCAGGTCATGTTGTCTTTCCCTGCAGCAACTTTCTTTCTTTGGACAGAAAACAAACATTTGGAGAAGTAAGACCATATAAAAAGACTGGGCATAAACCATAATGAATAAAATATCAGGTTGATACAGTATGTGTTATGATCTGTCACATGAGCTAAAATGAATATAATCCACAATATGACTGCCAACACAGATGCAGGGTTTCTACAGGTTTCACCAAGTAAAATTTAAGACTTTTAAGACCTTTTTAAGACCATTATGAATGAAATTTAATACCTACGTATATACCGACATAAAAAAAAGTCAGATGTCAGAGTCCTGAAACACTGTCTGAAACAATTTCCTGATTTATTCATTGGCATTATAGGACTGGTGTCTAGATTGGCTGCAATGTAAGTTGCATGTTGGTCTCATTTGTATTCGTAAAACAGCAAATTATATCTGGACTAGCGACAGAAAGAACTACAACACCATAGAATTAAAAAAAAACACAATACTATATAGCAAATTTAAGACTTTTTAAAGCTTAAAATTTTTATTTTGAAATTTTAGACTTTTTTTAGACTTTAATACATTTTAAAACACGTGGCTGTCAAGTACCAAAACAACATCACCTTATATTCCTTCTATTGTATGTGCAGACTGACTGACCGCTGTTTGAGGCAGTGTCTCTCCTGTGACATCACTCCCCCTCCACAGGCACGAGTGCAGGCTGTCCACTTGGCCCACTCCCCCCACCAGTACGTGGTCACCTCCAGCTCCTCCTCCAGACTGTTGGACGCCACGCCGTCCTCCTGAAACACACACACAAATACATTAAGATACACAAACAGTGGTAACTTGTTGTAGTAGTAGCATTATTAGTAATTATTATTAAGAACTACAGTATGGAGGAGCAGCTATTTGTGGGTATATCTGAATCTGCAAACATTTTCAGACAAACCAAAACATTTTCACTTTACATAGTGAATATAAGTCAGATGATGTTTACTGTTCTATTCATTTCTTTTTCTATAGCTGTGCACTTTCAATTGCAGTTTTGTGAGAAGGGGATAGTTAAATAACAAGTGATTTAGTTTGAGTGATGGCCCACTGCTTACCAAGTTCATTTGGCCAACACACCACCAGGGACTTAAAGGAGAAATCCGGCCGATTTTTACCTGAATCTTGATCGCTAGATGTCACCGAGTAATGTTGATAGGGAAAAAAACTGACCAAAATCGGTGTTAGCAAACTGGAGTTGCTGCAGCTAATGGCCAGAGCTCCCAGTTAGCTAAAATGCCAGTTGTGGGGGCATGTTCTAAAGAGTGCCTTTGTGCCTCTTAACAGACACAAAATGCAATTAAAATGTCTGTGCAACATGAACAGGGCCCTTACGTGACAACAAGATACGTTTTCAACTCAGACACTGTGAAGAAACCGTTTAAAGTCGAAGTTTGTACTGTCACCTACCTCTTTTTCCATCGGTCGCTAAGTTTAAGTACTTGTATTTTCTCATTCTGTTGCCACAATTTGGAAAGGCACAAACGTGAACCATTTCTTTTCCACAGTAGATCAACACACGTTATTCTTACTCTAAGCTTCTTCCCTTGTGAACACCTCCGATCTTCACTCTTCACACAGTACGCTCCGATCTGCACACTACTGTTTACCATTTCCTGCAACAACTGAATTCCCACGGGACTTCAGCGCGAGACTACAGCTAGCCTTCAGTAACGCTATTACTGTGCAAGCCACAGGCATTATTTGGACTGTTTCCATGTAGTTACATAGTCACTGATATGGTCATAACCACTACAGTGCTCAATTACCTATTTTTGAGAGGGAAATAAACTTCAAGTTTTGTTGTCAAAATATTTTATCAGATGTGGCTTTTGTTTAGACGGTGACGAGGTTTTTGGGGCTTAAAAACGCAAAAAAGTGAAACTACCCTCCAGAGTGAAAATCTTAAAAACGCTCCACCGTCGCATTCCCGTCTAAAGGGTAAAGTCGCAAAAGTCTGCTCCGATCTGCTGCACTCCCTCTCGGTCAGTCTTTTCTACACCTTCACATGGGGCGGCAGCTGGTAAGATGAGTTTTACTTTGCACCTTATTTCTTGATAACATGTTTGATATATGAATGATAGCTTTACTTATCTAGTTACTTTATGATGAACATATTAGAATATTGACTTTAAGTTCTAATTTCTATGTTTCTTCCCAGATTCTCCAACCCATGTGTGTCTGTTCTGTTATGTTATCCATTATCATTTGCCTCACCACCTTTTGTTGAATAAATCTTAATTGAATGGACTGAACTTCTCTGTGGCTTAATTATGCATTCTGACCGATACCCCATGACGATGGCAATTGACCTCTAAAACTGAACCCTCCTTAACAGTCAGGAAGACTATTCTTTGCGTGCTTAGGCCTGTAGTTTTTTTTCTCATGCACCTTGCCATTCACTCATTTTACTCATGCCTATTAAGTATTTCCTTGCTATCCTGTCAGGGGCAGTCAATCGTGATATCGGCTGGTCACATCAGCTTATCTCATCTATCATCACTGTAAAACATCCTACATTGTTAGCCTATCCTCCTGCTGCTGCCTCTGTTTAAGATTGAATCTCTCTCTGCCTTTAGTAAATGTATGCTGTTATGTGTGCAGTACATTCATGGCTGTTATGCTATTTGAATTTGTTCTCTCTGTTGCCGTCAGCTGTCATTTCAGTGCAGATCGTTACAAATCGCAAAGCGCCCCTCTACCTCCCATCACTGCCCAGTCTAGCAGCTTCATCTGCCTCATCAGAATCATCAGCCACCACCACTGGACTCCATGGGGGGCAGGGGGGGGGGGGGATTTATCTTGCTGCTGCTGCACAGGTTACAAATCTCCCCGTAGAGTCTAAGCGCCAAAGAGTTTTTGCCAAGACTCAATCATCACAATATGTTATAATAAAGATTCATCTTTACTTCATTCACTTGTCTCTTCTGATTAAACTGTAGAAGGGAAAAATGTTGCAGGACATCATGCAGACAACATGCTCTTGGTGAAATAACAGTCTGTCAATGCTAACTGAGCTGCAAAGACAGCAAACTAACATATTTCCCAAAATCTCAGAATACTTCTGCAGCAGTCTACCAGGAGTCATCACAATCCAAAAGGTGACTGAGATGCCATGTTTGTTACTTTTTTTTCCCACCAAAGTTAGCACTTACGTATGTGCAGTTTTTTAAACGCTGGAAACCCTGCTAAAATAGGCGATAGTATGTAAATAAAATAGTTTTTTTTTTTTTTCTGGTGTCAGGATTGATGTGACAAATGTGCAGGAAAACGGGTTTAGTAACCACTAAGCAGCATGGAGACCAGTGTTCATGTTACGGTGGTTTCCTTTTTAACCCTTGTGTTTTCTTTCCTTCAACCTTGAAAAAACATGTTGTGACATTTTTGACGCTTTTTTTCAGTTTGTTTTTGCTTTTTCCAATGTTTAAAATTTAAAAAAAAAAAAAAATTCTTCTACACATTTTCAGCGTTTATTTCTACGTCCCATATTTTCTGATACAAAGAAAATTTAAAACTGGTCAATGTGACCCGAGGTCAACACAAGGGTTAATCTTGTATGGAATTTGTGGCTGAGCTGACAGTCGCAGCATCATGTCGTAAAACAGGTGGAAATTGGCATGTCCATCCAGGTGTCATGTTTCCATCACGGTTGATCAGACTTGGAACAGAAATACTCATGACTGCAGAGTAACTTGACCAGGAAATGAATGCAGATTGTAACCTACCCCGCTAAAGACAAGCCAGCTGTTAGTGGGTCTGTTGTCCAGTGGGAAAGGGGCTTTTGACAACCAATAATCAAAGTTGTTTAGTCCCCAACACATAAGGATGTGGAGGATGAAAGCACTGCAAGTCATCAGTGGGTTTGCCTGTGTACCTGTGTGTTGTGCTCCTGCAGGCCCCTGGTGGACAGGTTCCCCACAGACACTGCCAGCGTCAGGAAGCCCAGCAGGACCACGCCCGTCTCCCAGCACTGTTCCCATGACCACACCCTCATCCTGTTTAATCAGTGAGACAAAAAAAAAAATGGGTTTAATATATCAACCAAAAAGAAACATCTAGTGGTGAAGAGACCGTTCAGGTACTAAAAGTTCCCAGGTCATTGCTGCACCAGCTTGGTGCAAGAAACTCTGACCAGCTCCTCCAGGCACTGACCTTTGTGTAGAAAATATATAGGCATTTCATTTCTGACATAAAAGATAAGCAACACATCTCCTGTTTTGGGAAAATCTACTATAACCCATATCTCTAATGATCACAGTAGTAAAATACTAGGACCCTTGATGCTTATTAAACATTTTTAAAGTATAAACACAGAGAAAAATGTTCCACTGTAATGTTCTGCCTAAATCTGCCTTGTGTCCTGTTTCTGATGAAAGACAATCAACTGCCAGAAATCAGAAACCTCTCAATCACTCAACACTCATCATCATACACGAGACAGTTTTGACCAAACACAGAGCAGCTGACGAGATTATGGAGGGAAGCCTGACTGTGTTTCTAGATGGAAGCACCCAGCAATCAGTCTATAACAAAGGATGAAGGGTATAAAGGGAAATATTATGACCACTAATGAGTTCTCAGGGCCTTAAAAACCCATGTCCAGGCACTTATGTGAATTGTGTATGAAAGCATATTGCCTAGACTTGTGGGTGTTTTTTTACATCTCTTTTCCCTCTCCAAATTGAGGCTTCTCAGCTTCCAAAGCCACAAAAGGGCCTCGAGTTGGATTTTTTTTTTTTTTTACGCCACAAGAACACATTTGTGGTCTTAATATTTCCTTTCTGACTCTCCAGTGAAATCCCCAGCCACCAAGAACATCTGTGCTTGTTTAGGAGAGGATACCTCAAGTGCTGCTGTCTTTTACCTTTTCACAGACAGGAGAGTGTTTGACAGTAAATCACATCAGTGTTGATCCAATATACAAGAGACAAAACAGCAGAAAGTGGACACACCCAACACTTAATGAGGTGCAGAAAGCTGTAACTGCAGAAGTTTCTGTACCTCACAGATTTTACAATACAAATGTACATGTTGGTGCCCTGATGAAAATATTTGTACTGACATATTGAATTATGAAAAAGACCCTTAGACTTCACATTTGACATGACAATTCAAAAACAACAACAATGTACAATTTTGAATACTACTTTAAGAAATAGTTAAGCATTTTGGAAAGTTACACTTATTTGCGAGAGTAAAGTGGTTTGACAAGGTTAGTCAGCAGGATGATGAAAAAACTACTGGCCCGATTTTCATTAAACTTGCTGGGATGACGGCATTTGTATATCATAGAAGACTGGACTATTGGCTTCGGCAGATGTCTACCTCCTCCGAGTGCCTTTCTACTTTCTTTGTTTGATTGTTCCACAAGCCTCAAAATAATGTATCTCCCTTCAGGGATTCTTCCTCTGTCTAACAGTGTCCTAAATGCACTTACATAAACAGAGTAAAGTGCTTATAAAGCTTCTGCCTGACTCACATTATTGCCTTAATTGCATTACAGTTCTATCTTGTACTGTAAGTGCATACAAAGCTGGCAGCTGAAAGATGTCCTGGATTACCAACCTGATCTCTCAGAATTCCGTGAAATGAACACGGCCCCTTAACTCAAAATCTGGGAACTCTGCTTCAGATGCAACCCAGTACGCACTGTCAGGCTTTCAAGCACGTCAGAGAAACACCAGCGAAACAACGGCAAGGCAAGTGAAGGGCATTTTCTGAGACAATGGCCGCTCACGCTAAAGCCGGCGTGCCGGCTGCAGGTATTTCAATGTGCTGGCAGTCTGTGGCAGGCTGGTGCTGGCAGGTGGAGGGTGACACAGACAGGCTGTTGAGAGGCCACAGGTGTTGGAGACGGGGAGTTGGACAGCGGAGGGGCGCGTATAAAAGTTAAACAAGCCCCACTGTGCTGGAAGGACGAAGGTAAGTTTCCTAGGACTTTACACAGGTAGGCCTTTGTTTGGCTCTTCAGACTATAAGGAAATGTAGATGTCTGTATGTAAAGGCTGACATAAACAGGCACAGACACACAGGAAAAGGAGGGTACTTGAGCAGCTCTGCAGTTGTATATACAAATTTAATGACTCAATGAAGCCTTTGATTTGTTAAACTTTGTTAAATACTGAACCAAAAACCTAGGTTTAAAGTATAAGTAGAAAACACCCGCCACAGACTGCAGAATTTCCTGCAGCATAATCCAATTTTCTTTACTTGATTTGTATGATCAGTATGAACCAAATACATAACTATGTTACATTTATAAATATACCATTTACCATCAGGAAAAAGAGACAATGTGCCATTTCACACAGCAAAGTACATTGGGAGTACCTATGGTTGCATTTGGCATTTGTGGGGAAACCTGCAGCTCCAAATGTAAACAGCTTACTCTGCTAAGCGACAAACAGAATTGTTGTATTTTATCATATTTTGGCAAACATGTATAGTAGTGTTTGGAACATACAAATGGATAGTGGAGAAGTTAGTTATGCTTCAGGGGTAATTTTGAGAAGGCCTTTCTACAGGTGAAAAGTGTTTGATACAACAAAAGTTAATTTTTTTTCAGTGGAGAATTTTTTTAAAGAACAAAACTAGTGAATTATAATGAAAAACATCCTCATAAAGTACTTTTAACACGGCTGTTTTTGAGCTTTTATACTGGTTTTGCAAAAAGCCTAAATAGGATCCTAATACTTAAGGGATTTAAACTTAATATATACTGTAGATGAACACAAATTTTGATGATTCTCTTCTCTCTCTGCATCAGGAATGTGGGCTTTAAACAGACAGTTACATGCACACAAATGCATACATGCACACTCACAGAATATACAAACATATGCCTACATACTGTAAGTGTATTCATACTGTATACACACTGCACTGACAAACGCACGCTGCACTTTAACTGTCGAATGGATATTCTTTCATTTTGCCTGAAATAAAAATCATGAAATTAGGTCTTTGCTCTTGCAATTTTGTTGGAAATAAAAAGCACAAATCTATTTAAATATTCAACCTTTTGAATATCTGACTCAGCAAAAGTTGGAATCATTTCTGAAGGCTCACTGCTGCACATCCACACACATACACAGCACTTACTAACACACACACACACACACACACACACACACACACACACACACACACACACACACACACACACACACACACACACACACACACACACACACACACACACACACACACACACACACACACACACACACACACACAGAGCTTCTAGGAAATGGTTCATAGTACATCCCGTGTCCTCAAGTCCAGTTAGGGAGCCTTGTTAAAATAAGCAAACAGCTCGTCCCGCCCTGTTTGCAGTCTGGCTTTCTCTGGCACTAAATATTGGTGACAGGTGTCTTAAAGCAGGCACAGCAGCACCTGGACTTCATTATCCAACCAGACACAGCTGGAGCCCTGCCAGCTACCAAACACACACACACACACACACACACACACACACACAGAGGAGACGGACACTCAGTCAGACACAGCTGCACATGTGTATACACTCAGCCAGTGGCGTGACTGAGTACACACACATACACACGTTGGCCACTGTGCACGCTTATGCTTAAGCTTGAGCCATGTGCACGTACAGGTATGCAAATGCCCTAGCATGAATGTACACACTTAAACAACTCACAGTCACACACTTTCTCTTACTCACAGAGACTTGCTTTCCCTCTCTGCTGCTAACACACACATTCACATTCTTACACCTATACTAGAGAGGACAATCATTGACACAATATAATGCTTTAACATAAACTAAGTCTAAACTTACAACGTAAAACTAATCCGTTTTCCTCAAATGGCTCCTTGATGGTGTGGACAGGCTGACATTTCTTCTTTCTTTGTTATAATATCCTCAATTTTGTCAACTCACCTCATTATCAGAATCAGAAAAGGATTTATTGCCAAGTAAGTAACACTTACAAGGAATTTTCCTTGGTGGCTGGTGCATACATAAACACCTTAATATGAAATACACAATAAATACAGAAACAAATAAATAAATGCCACTTAACTGAAACATATTTTTTTCCCACAATGTTGTCACTTTGCCAAAATGTTCTCACATTACTTAAGTACCCCTAGTTTGCAGTAATGCCCTCACTATGATACAATGTTTTTTCGTTCCGTTTTTTTTGTGGCATTTTAGGCCTTTATTGGATAAGACAGCTTAGACATGAAAGGGGAGAGAGAGGGCGAATGACATGCAGCAAAGGACCGCAGGTCGGAACCAAACCCACGGCCACTGCATCGAGGACTGAGCCTCTGTATATGGGCGCACGCTCTACCAGGTGAGCTACCCAGGCGCCCAACTGTGATACAATGTTTTCACTTTGCCGCAACGTCCTCACTTAACCACAGTGTCCTCATTTTGGTCAACCAACCTCATTTTGCCACAATGTACTCACTTCGCTGAAACATACCTATTTTGGCATAGTGTCCTCACTTTACCAAAACACCCTAATTTTGCAGAAATATCTCCACTTAGTTGAAACATCCTCACTTCACCACGGTGTCCTCACTTTAATCAACCATCCTTGTTTTGCCACAATGTCCACACTTTGCCAGAATGTCCTCACTTTATGCTATTTTATTTTTTATTTTAGTTGTATATACCTCATTTCTTTTACTTTCTCTATTTATCTGTATCATTGCTGTCATGTTCTGCTGCAACAACAATTGGACAAGCCATCCCCAATTGACTGGTAATTAGTCTGAAATGTGTCCCCTAAGGTATCCTGAGTCAGGAACACACATATAACCAAGCCCATGCACCCAAAGAGAAGCACACCCCAAACTCTCTGTGGGGCTCTCTGGTTCAAACACACACACACACACACACACACACACACACACACACACACACAAAAATTCAGAATCGGCCTGTTGCCTCTTGCTCGTCCAGACAGGGTCTTCCTCCTTCCTCCTCCCCTTTGCTGTCGTTTCCCAGCCAGTCTGGCAGAGCAGGCACTGAGGACAAAAGTAAACACAGTCCCCTCATCCTCCCTGTCTCCCCCTCCCTCATCCCTTTGCCGTCCCCACCCTGACAGCCCCCGGGGGCCCCTCGCCTCACTGTCTTGTTTTTGTAGCGCTGGCAGCCCCAGCAGACAGACAGACAGCAGTAGTCTGTCCCCTGGGAGGCTGGACTGGAGCAGAGCAGTCAGACCGATATATCAGACCAATACTGGACGTTTATTATCTAATACTGGATATCAGCCAGGCGCTTCTGGCCACCTGTAATATGAATAGCATACAATTTACATGAAAATGTTTCACAGGTTAAAAAAAAGGTGCTGAAATGATGAATCGATTATTCCATTTTTCAAAATCAACAACTTTGATGAACGAATAAATGTTTAATACATTTATCAAAATGCATTTATCAAAAATGCTAAACATCTGCTGGATTTGCTGCTTTCTCGCTTTTATACGATTTAAAATTGTATTTATTTAGACAAAACAAGCTATTTTACCAGTAGATCAAACTATCAATATATAAAAAATAATCAATAGTTTAAGTCATAAGCAATGGTTGAAAAATCATTAGCTGAGGCTCTACAATAACATGTATGTCCTTGTAAAAACAGAAAAGGAGATTGGGGACATTGGTGTGGCGAGATGGAAAAAGGTGAGAATGGACAAAAGACCTTCAAGTAACGGTGAATATGTCTTAGACCATATAACCATTTTGAATAAACTGGGTGCAAGAGATATCCCTGTCGTCTCAAATGTCTAATACACCCGTCCACACTCCATCTCTTTAAGTACTTAGCACACACTGCTACGCTCTCATCTTTGTGAGAGTTGCAATAGACACTGTAGTTCACGCTGCGCCACGAGCAAGCATTATTATGCTCCTGTACATATATCTGAGATACTGTTACCACAATCTAATAAGCATACGTCACCCACTGAGAAGCAGACACGGAAATATCAACATGTTCCCATGAGAGCTGGCCAAAAAAATATTGGTCTGTATACTAGACAACAAACCAATGGACTGCATTTACTTTTATCCAAAGCGTTTTACAATTCGCAGATCATTCACACACTCACTTAAACGCCAATGGCAGCAAGCTTCCATGCAAGGTGCTGTTTTGGCCATCTTGAGCAATTAAGGGCTCAGTGTCTTGCCCAAGGACACTGTGTACAGTGTGACATGTGAACATGAGGAGCCATGGGGTCCCACCGCCAACCCTGCGATTAGTGTTCGGCACTCTACCTGCTTAGCCTCACCTTAATGTTTCAAAGGTCTTGCGGTGGGCTTTAAGTGTTTAAGAGACCACAGTGTCCAATGTGACAAACAAACATCAAACTTGGGGAGGAGTGTGGGGTGGTTGTGGATGTCTGCTTGTCAGCGGGACTCATCCCTGCTGCCTTTTGCTCCATGAGCCAAACTCTCTTCTCAAGCTCTCTTCTAAAGTACACTTGCAAAGTGGAAAATGGATCTCAGCTCTCCTCGGCCTCTTGTATACAAAAAAAGACTGGGAAGTTGAGGAGAGGTCAGCAGAGTTTAGTTGCCCCCTGTGGCAAACAGAGGCCAGGGTAGCTTGCTCACACTTGAACTCTGACCTATTTATTGACTTGTTCTTCGGGGATGGCTTTCCCAGGAAAACAACCAGGCTCAGTTCATCTGTATTACATTCACTCGCAATAAAACAAAAATGAAATGACTCTCGAGCAGGTTTTTGCGAAGGCAAGAGAGCCCATTAGTGGTTTGCTGACCACCAGACTTCTTGGAACAAGTCTGTGCGTTTAGCACACAATGCTGCCATTCCAAAAAAAAAAGTGCACTTATCTATTTACAAACTGCACGATGACTGCTGTTTTCACAAACTATATTCAGTTTGAGAAAACTTCATGAACGGAAGACAAATTCTTAAGTTATTGTTTGCTGTAAAATAAATCGAGGCTTAACGGGGGAGGAGCGCCACCTCCCGAAACTTTAGCAACAGAGAATCCAAAGAAAAAATACTGCTTCTCTATGGCACTACAGTCGTCCTCTAGACGCAAAAGCAAAGAAGCAACCAGTGTATTTAGCTATATTTAGGCAAAACAGTAATTGTTTGGAACTTACTGAGCATACAAATGTTCAGCGGAGAAGTGGATGGTACTGCATGAGTAGTTTTTAGAGGAGTTTTGATTCTCTTTTTCCGGCATAAAAACAGTCCGCTGTCGTCACTCTGAATCTAAGCTGACCAGAGCTACTTTCTGCAGGTAGAAACTTTACAGCCACTGGTAGGTATGCAAGGTATACAGGCAACATTTGATTTGCTTTCCATCCAACAACATTTTACAGTGACAGACTGCGATGGAAGTTCAGCCAGATTTCCAGTTACAATTCTTATTTCAGTTGTGAAGGGGTTTCAGAATTAGTTTGTGGCACACAGCCTGATCATTAAAGTTATTGCTGTAAAGTTTGCAGCCAGTATTATAACTGAGACATTGGACTAAAGATGATACAAAGCGTAATTCAATGAAAAAAATTATTAGATTAGATACAAGTATAAGAAGCAAATACAATGCATGTTGGAAAGTATGCTAGTAAGCTAACACTTAAAAACATTCCTTCAAAGGACTTAAACACATGATTATAAGTTATAAAATGGTTCTGAAGGTGTTAACTTTTAGTTGATCTGACATGAAACTGAAATCTACGTTAGCCATTATTAGCTCCGCCAAGGAGGTAATCCTTTCGTTTCGGTTTGCTTGTCTGTTTGTCGGCAGGATTATGGAACTACTGGCCACATTTTTTTATGAAACTTGGTGGAAGGGTGTAGCACGGGCCAAGGAAGAAACCATTCAAGTTTGGAGCGAATCAAAATCACAGGGCAGATATTATTGAGATATGATTATTATTTTTCACTCCATTTAACATAGCAAGATAGGGCATTTGGACTTGGCGGAGGTCTCTGCCCTCTGAGTGCTGTTCTAGTTTCAACTGCATTTAAATGGATATTTGTCCATCTTATCCATATCAGTGCAGGTAGACTAAATGTTAGCAACACCTCTCAGTGTGATGCAATACAATTCAACACCGCCACAAACTACAGCCTTCAAAGTAACCATTAAGTTGAATCTGCCCCTCTCTTTCTGAAGATTATAACCTATAATCACCAGAGGTGCAGCTCTTTAAATGCTGTTGAAACAATGGTATGTAATCTACACATCAATCAAACTTTCAACCAGATTTAAGCCATTTTAACATCGACGTCACCAAATCAGTCCTACTCAGGTATCTAAGTGAGTTATAAAAGATCTCAGATAGAGGAAAATGAGCCCTGATATTTCATACCTGAGCCTCTACCACAAACTCGTCATCTGAAGTGACACCTAACTTTAATATTGAACCAAAATGTGCTTGATGTTAGCACCAGGAGTCCTTTTTTTGACACTTTCTTACACGATTAACAGTAAGTTTAGTAAGTTTTCCAAGTGAAACTTGAGAGGCAAGAAGTAGGTAGATTTTATCCTGTAGTTCTCTGCAACAGTAAAACCAAAATCCACAGTTTGACAAGTAGCACTGGCACGAATGTTAGCCTCCACCTCACCAGTTTATACACACACACACACACACCTCCCAACAGCTGACAAGTTTCCAGACAGACTCTGGCCTCTCCAGGCACACACACATATACACATGCATGCCTGCACGGAAACACACACACACACACACACACACACACACACACACACACACACACACACACACACACACACACACACACACACACACACACACACACACACACACACTCCTGAAAGAGAGTCAGCACTATTTTGTGGATTTGTTTTGGTCTGGTGCAAAACACTCATTGGCTCTGGTGTACCTCGTAAACACACACACACACACACACACACACACACACACACACACACACACACACACACACACACACACACACACAGAGGAGGTTTCAAATATTTACACACTCACCTCGCCTGCAGCAGTCCAAGGGCGTCTCGATCTGTGTTGAGGATGCCGCTCAGTGTGTGTATGTGTGAGTGTTTGAGTGTGAATGTGTGTGTTTGTGTGTGTGTGTGTGTGTGTGTGTGTATGTGTGTGTGTGTGTGTGTGTGTGTGTGTGTGTTTGTGTGCCAGGGACAGCGGTGGTGTGTTGTGGTATGCTGGTGAGTGCTGCTGTTGCTGTGGAGTGAAGAGGAAGAGACAGACAGAGGGAGGAAGCAAGAGGGGAAGGGAGGTAAGGTGTGCTCTCCCTGCATCCCTCTTCCTCCTCCTCCTCCTCCCCATGCAGTCAGCAGGAGCAGCAGACGGAGAAGGTGGGAGGATCAGAGGAGTTAGAAGAAAAAAACCATGAGCTGGCTGCTTTGCTTTCATTCTCTCTGACCGAAGCACACATGGATATAAATAAATCTACACAAATCAAAACTTTACATATTTGTGTTATATCCAAATGTACTTTAACTTTACACCATCCTACTGTCTGCCTCCATCTTTCCTTATGAATCTGTTGTTGGGGTGAAGGGCATCACTCCGAGAGACAGACAAATGAATGGACAAAGACGAAGACAAAGACTGATTGGAGACAGAGAATGTAGTCCTCTGCCTCAATACTGAGCTGAAACATGAATGTCCGGAAAAAAACTCATTCATTTTTCTCAGGTCGCACAAATGTTTTTTGATATATTTCTCAGTTTTTTGCTAAAATACTGTAGATACTGATGTTTTTCCTTGAGCTGCATGTCCTGCATAAGCTCAATGTGCAGCATTACTTTATGACTACATCATGACTTATCAATATTTCAGTTAGAAAAATATAAAATATACATTGTCCACAACTCATTTTTTAAATACAAAACATATATAAACATTTTAATGATATTAAATGAATGAAATGAATTGTGACCAATAAATGTACTGAGGTTGTTTTTACAGTTGAATAATGAGCTTGTCTGTTTGTCTGGTGGACAAACTATGTAATGGTGCAACGTATCCTCAACACAATGGTTGGTATGATACCTTACAAAACCAGATGGGTAACTACGAATGTCCAGCAACACGAGCGATCAGTGCGCCTGTGCAGCCCCTGCAGTGCAGAACCTGTTTAGGCAACAACACTATTTGGTTAGGTTTAGGAAAAAGATTGTGGTTTGGATTCAAATAAGTGTGTTTGTTACATAACTTACATGCATACATAGTTAGTTTTTTACGTAAGTGACATAACAAAAGTAAGTTAAAATAGGTTAACGTTGACTTTTGCTTTCACACGGGTTAGGGGGGGTTTTGGGTTGGGACCTTTTTTCGTTCTTATACTACGTCGCCTAAATTCCTCTTTAGAGGGAGCCCTGCATGTCCTGGCTCGCGATTACGGTGGTTGTATACAAATTGTATAGTGTATTACTTTTTGGAGGTACAGTATAAGTACGACCAGTGAATATATATATATATATATATATATATATATATATATATATATATATATATATATATATATATATGCCGATAACGATTCATCTACGATAAATATAAGCTAATATGACACATCTCCCCATTGCTTAACCAGTCAGGCTTTAGTTGTGACTACAATTGGGGACGTTGAAATGCTTTATTGGTAAACCTGCTGCAGAATGCTGAGCCATGTAAGACCACCTTTGTCCTTGGATGTAATTAGTAATTCTTTAGTTTCAGTTCACTGTGTCATTATATGATGCTCTCGGAACCCATCGGCTATCGGTCTGACGATGATTTAGCCTTTGGGGGCAACACCCAATGTTTCGGAGGTTCCAGTGTAGCCAGCGGATAGCCGAGGCCAAGACTTGGTAATAAGCAACTTGAAATGTGAGAATGGAGTTGGAGTAGTCTCGCATTGCCAGGCCTTCCTCCACATCGCTCAGGAGGAAGGTCTGACTAGTCCACACAACATTCCGGGATGGGAGAAAAACGTGTTCTGTTTTATTGCCATTTCTTTAAACCAATCACAATTGTCTTTGGAGGCACTAAGCGCCAGACGGAGCCGCGGTGCATCTGTAAAATAGCCTTGGGAAGGAACTTGTTTTGGTGGAACATGTGTACGTTCAAAAGTTGTTTTAGTCGCGCAACAGAAAACTCAGATTAGACAGATAGTCTAGCTAGCTGTGTGGATTTACCCTGCAGAGATCTGAGGAGCAGTTAACCATAGTCCTCATCAATCGCCCAAAGTTTACTATACCAACACAAAGAAAGCAGAAGGTGATGGACATCTGGCCGAAAATGAACCTCCGGCGGCACCTGAAAAATCCTGTAAATGAAACATCGTTGATATAGACTAGAGTTGGAGTTAAGAGACGGCGTCTCTATAACCAGATATTTGCATATGAAAAAAGCTAATACAAAGCTAAATCATCATCAGACGATGGCCTACAGAACGTTCCGAGATTGCATTTGGGCCAATGCGGATTTTTAATATCCAACAAAATTTCACTAGGAACTGCAAATTACTGTCGTCTTCAGCTGTTCTTCAACTTATTTGTGTTTTGTATAAATACACACTTCACCAGTGTGTTGAATGATAACGTTTTACATCACAATCTACTTTCCTTTTTCAGGTGAAATGCTTCTTTAAGTGATGGTGTACCCGGGATTCCTTCTCCTACGAAACACACTGAGAAACAGAGGAAGCCAAAACCAGATGGGAGGACGGCGATTCAGACGGAGGAATCAGAGGCGAGGAGAAAAGAGTGAATGATGAGAGGAGGACGAGCAGACGTCTGAGGACCACCATGTCTGCCCACCATGTCGTCTTCCCCTCTTTTTCCCCTTCCTCCTGCTTTATTACGATTTCTCCGCTTCTCTCATGTTTTTCCCTCTATCTTTTTCTGGTGTTATTTCTCACCCCTCCCTCTCTTTCTCGCTGTGTGCTTATTTCTCTCCTCTTCACGGTCACACTCCTTTCTACACTTCTCTCTGTTTCTACAGCTGTCTCTTTGCAGCTTTGCAGCATTGCACTTGTTCTCTCCATTAATCTCTCGATCACTTATTTAATTATGGCCATGTATACTGCTCAGTATGTATTCACACAGGTTTTGTTGTCAATCAATTTAAAAAAAAGTATCATGTTAAACGTATAATCCTTTCAGATTTCAGAACTTGCTGATTTGGCAACACTTGTGGTTACTGGTGCATTTTAATAATCCAGGTGCCGGAGTTTCAACACATGTATCTACCAATGGGGTTGGCAAACACGCCATGAGCAGCTACTCCTTTCTCTCATTCTCCATCCATTCATGGCCTCTTATCCTCCTCCATCCATTTCTCTCTTTCCTCTGCGTCTGCTGCCGGTATGTCTGTTGGCTACATTAGTGACCGCTCTGCTCCATCGCCAGATTTATAAGCTGATAGACAAAGTTCAGTGAGGCTGCCAGAACAGAGGAACAAGCCCTGCCCCCCAAAAACTCCACCACCAATTAAAGCCCACCACCCTCCACACGACAAAAAAAAATGAAAGCGTGTTGCACGAAGGCTTACAACACTCCCATGGGTGTTTTTGTATGTGCCCATTTGCAGCAAAGTCTGGAGTCATTAGGGTTGGTGCATGCAGACAAAAGAGCAATTAAAGGCGTTATAAACATAACCGCAGGAGGGGGAAAAAAAAACGAAGAAAAAACATTTGCCCATTTTAGCTTCAGTCTAAAATGTGTGAAACAAAACAACCTTCTTCCTGAAAACACT
Organism: Zingel zingel; assembly: GCA_023566125.1. Lineage (NCBI taxonomy): Eukaryota > Metazoa > Chordata > Actinopteri > Perciformes > Percidae > Zingel > Zingel zingel. The sequence continues at coordinate 6,805,256 of CM042314.1, read as the reverse complement.
TGGATGGAAAAACAGATTTAAATAGTACTTTAAAAAAAAGAAGAAACCCTGGAAGTTAAGCTGCACTAGATGCTGTATCATTAGTTTCTCTCTCTAATGGCCAACAAACACCACCGATGAATTATGTGCATATAAACAGCAGCACTCATTGTTTTCTATGTTACCGGCACACTGGTTTTGTCCTGACACACATCATCATCACAGGCTGACACACATCAACTCATCGGGATACACCACTGTCTTGTTTCCCAGTCAACACACGTCAACTCTCAAGAAAAACAGCAATTGTTTACACATTTTGACATGCAATTCACACGCATCAAATGGCAAAATGCCCCTTAACTTGGCCGATGTGTGTGTTGCATTTAAGATAATTTATTCTGTCTGAACATATCTATATATGTCATATCTAAATTGGAGTGCATTATTGTTCTAATAATGAACAACGACAGAACACAAAACAGGAAAAGAGAAAAACAGATCAGATATTTAAACCACATCAGTCCAGCCTGATATTGTCTGAGTATGGCTTTGGAACAGACCGTTTTAAATTTTTGTTTTATAAATAAAAAAAGTGTTTTTTTCAATGTTGAAGGGAAGACAACACAAGGGTTAACCCACTCACTGTACACTGGCTGGCTTGTTGTACTATATATATTTTTTTATTTAGTCTTCACCAGCAGGTTTTTTTTGTCTGTTGGAGAGAAGAACACACACATCAGTTCCAATACGGCTCAGACATTTTCTTGGGAAACAGGTAGCTTCTCAAACGTTTTTACAGTGAAAGTCATGAACTGGAGCCAGGTTGTGATGTGATTGAGTATCAATGCAGGCTTTTTCTTTCATGAAAATGTTGATATCAGAACACAGTAACTAATTTAAGGCAAATGTGTTCTACGCAAATCCTTCTAAGTTTTCCTTTGTTCTGTCTGACCTGTGAATACTCCAGAGTAGCATGTTAAATTACAGTGTTACTTAACTTAAACCCAAAGGTAACATGTTCGTTTTTTTTCCTCCAAATACTACCATAAGCAGGGCTATAAGCAGCGTTGTTTATTATACCGCTCTTGTTTAGTTTCAGCACAACGGCGAAAACAGCCACTGGATGGGAAAAGGGTGTTTTACAACAACTTTGAATGCACCACGAGGCTGGCGAGGCTGAGTCAGTGTTTTTCAGACAACGGCAGCTACAGTCTGGTGTTAGAATCATCTACAGTGAAATACAGCCACACTTTACACCATTTAGCTGTCAGCATTTTAACCGTGTTTACTCCAGCTGCTAGCTAACAGTAGGTTAACGTTACCTGCTGCTAAGTGTAGTGTTGACTAGCGTCCCGTGCGGCGATGTTTCAGCATCAGAGAGCAGCGCAGGCATTTAAGTGGCACCGAAATCCGCGTTGCTATTCGGTCCGGTAGATAACGGTCGTTAAGGCACCGGTGCTGTATTAGCACCGGGTCTCGGACCCCCCCCGCCCAAAATAAAGACTCTTCGGATCTATATGATTTACGTGGATGACATTTTCCCATTCAAAACGGTGATTTTCGCCAAAAAGCAACTAGTTTGCAGGTATGTACTACTCTTTGGCCGGCTCGCAAGCCCAAACAAGTATGTGCGGAGTGTCTGTTGTTTTGTTTCCGGTCTAGCTAGGTGTTGTAGTTTTTCTAACGTTACTAGTTGTTGCAACAGCATGTGAAAAAACTACAAAGTTTGCTATGCGAAAAAAATGTTAATCTCGCAATAAAAAAATTGACGCCGTTAAAATGGGTTTGCGTTAACGCCGTTAATAACACGTTTAACTGACAGCACTAATTCCGTGACTTTTTTTTACTCCCTGCTACCCCCCCGGATCAGCCCTGGCACCTCCTGATATACACATTAAGGACTGTCCATAAGTATCCCTTCAAGGAAAACGATGTGTACTAGATGCATTTGTTGAATGAAACTATATCTGTTATATTCTTCACTGTTTCACGTTACTAGATATGACATTGATAACCTGGACTGACAGAATATTAACCGTTTATTAGCCCAACAGCATGACTGTACAGCAGCATGGCTAACACCAACAACGGAAGCTGAATTACCGACAATCAATCAGGTGCATATCACTACGGCTCTAATAGTAGCCCAAAATACACAACAATATCAAACATTTTCTCACTCAAAATAAACTGATGCGGACAGCTGTGTTTGGTCTGAGTTCTTCTTTTTTTTTTTTTTTTTTTAAACGATCCTTCAAACAACGACATCCAGAGAAAAACAAGGCTAAGCTTTTAATTAAAGTTTGATAAAAGAAAAGAACGGCCAAAAGTCTCTGTCAGGGAAACTGTGGGAAAAATATAATTTCCTGCTTATTAAGTTGTTTTATATAATTAAAAGAGCAAATAGAGGGTTTTATTGGAATTTAAATCAAAACAAAGAATGACAATAAAATAATTGATGGAATAAAAGAAACAATAAAAATATAACAGTCAAGATGACCATTTCCTGCCGAGGTAAAATAAAACCAGAACTGAGGTGAAGCACTCCGCTCACACTGGTCCTGAGTGACTGGCTGGCTGAAACATCAGCACTGCCCTCCAATTATTTGTGAAAGAAGGCCTGGAGGTCAGAGGTCACAGCTATTTATTACTGAATCAAAAGGAAGCCCAGTGTTTTTTCAGATGCGTCCAGGAAGTTTGTTCTACATTCCCACACTAACCCGCCATGTTTAGACTAAGGGGTCCTGAGGTGAAAGTCACCATGGGCCACGAACTCTCCTGGACAAGAAGAGCTGAGGATCCTCACATTTCACTGCCACAAAAGTTCAGATTAACAAGACATTTGGTGAGTCTAGATTCTTTCGGTGAGATGCTGCAGATTTAATTTTATAATAGTCTCGCATTGCCAGACCTTCCTCCACAGCGATGCGGAGGAGGGTCTGGATAAGTCCAAACAGCAATCCAGGATAGGAGAAAAACGTGCTCTGGTTTATTGACATTTGTTTAAACTAATCACAATCGTCTTGGGAGGTGCTAAGCTGCTGCAAAATAGCCTCGGGAAGGAACTTGTTTTGGTGGAACATGTGTACGTCCAAAAGTTGTTTTAATCGTGCAACAGAACACTCAGATTTGACAGATAGTCTAGCTAGCTGTCTGGATTTACCCTGCAGAGATCTGAGGAGCAGTTAACCATAGTCCTCCTAAATCGACCGGAGTTTAAAATTACAACACAAAGAAAGTGGAAGGTAACGGGACATCCGAAAAGAGTGACATCCAGCGGAAGTTCCAGAAGTGGAAGTCGTTTAAACGAAATTAATATTGATGTCAGGATGGTCATCGGTGGACAGTACTTTTTTTTGGCATGAAGCATCATAGAACCACTGCCAAAAACAAAGTTGGATTCATGTAGTTTAAGATAAAAAAATGTTCTGCTTTTCTTCCAGTGAACTGAAGATCCCTATTTGTTTTTTATCATCAACAAATTGAAATCATTGGGTTCAACAATTGTCACAAATTCTTATTCTTAATTGGATATTAATTGAAATAAGCAAAATAAAAAACAAATATTATAACATGGCTAAAAAAGGTCATTTGTAATTATTTTACCTATTCGACTTTAGCACACAAGCATTTCCTTCTTCTATGCTTCTTTGTATTAAGCTCAAATAAGAGCTACACTGATTGGCCAATATTAGCCTTTTTAGCCTATAAAGTATCTGGTTTATGTTAGACAAAAAGTAACAAGAAACCATGCCAAACTAGATTTGTGATAATTTAGTTAGTGCCATCATTACATAGTTTGTCCACTAGAGAGCACTGAGAGTTGATTTCTTCAGTGTAAAAATAACTTGTATTACAATTGCTAAAAAAAAAATCGAAGGGATTCATATCAATATCACTTCTTTCTAAAACTCTAACATAGCTCAGAATCAGCCTCAAAAATCCAGTATCAATCATACTTTCTACATCAGTGTAGCCGCGAGGTCTGCATCACCTTCCCATGTTGGCAAGGGAAGCGGCCCAAAATGTAAGACAGCAAGTACAGCACACGTGAACTGTGTAAACATGTCCATAAACACAGAGACCAAGCATCGTAGCAACAGAGCTGTATGTGCACCCGCTGTCCACCCTTGGAGTATATATGGAGGGAACCCACTTTCGCATGGTACATTCCAAAGTACACCCAGGACTTGACTTCTTTGACCAGGCCTTGGAGGGTGAGTAGGGGCTTAGGGTGATGTCATCTAAGGTCATTGGCCTCATGCTGTGACAGTGACAGTGGTGCTAATGAAGACTTACGCTACTGCATCAGTTTATCTTACTGTAGCAAATTTCTTTTCACCCACAGGTGGGGAGGACACATGCACATTCTTCTCATAGAAAGTAGTAAACCCCCTTCTGGGTACCGCACTGGGAAACCAAAGGTCAATGAGAGTGGCCTGCAACCACAGTAGAGCCAGCAGGAATGTCACTTATTTAATTGTGCTGAAGTGTTCTTATAAGAGCACATTACAAAAAAATTAATTACTGTACAATACAAACTGTACAATTCAAACAATGTATTTTTATGTCAGACTGGTTAGTTTTAGACAGGAGCAAAGAAAGTTTGCAGACATGTTTCAACAGGATGCTTAAATTTGCAGACAGGTTCCCGGCAGAGGGCGTGGTTAGGCCACCGCAGTAACTCCAAAACCACCAGGCCTGAGAGTTTGTTTCCAGCCTCGGCCCCGGCGGCTCGGGTTCCTGAAGCACTCGAAGAATCTGAGGCGTGGGGTGAAACCCCTCAGCAATACTGCACCCTTTGTGTCACTGCCTCGAGCCCTTGAGCAGGTGTGACAGCTGAGAGGAGAGCAGAGGAGGGCAACTGCTGCCTCACCACCGTCACTGGATCATTTAAGACGTTCATACAGAAATCCTCTCCGGGAACAACAGTGCACTACAGAGTCAAATATGGCTTCACTAAGAGAAGGTAAACGGGTATCAGCTTTATATGGCACATGATCACTGTTTATATAAAACCTACGATTCTCAAGAACGTGTTACTGTTATTTACATGTTCAGCTCACACGCTGTTTGATTTAAAGGGTCAGTTCTCTTGAATTACACAAAAAAAAATGTATGCATAGTTCTTGTGGTATATAGTGGTATTGTGTTATAGATTCCTTTAACAGCCAATAAAGTCAGGCTGAGTCCAAAATTATATTCTGTCTAATCGGGTTGGGTAAGGTCCTGTTGTATTCCCTTGGGTTGCAGGTTAGTATGTCAACATGTCTGATACCCAAGTAAGGATCTCTAATATCTGATTGCTGTTTCAGGAGTCTAATTGTAATCATTATGAGATACAGTAATGGCAATGAAATTTAATATGTTTTTTACTGCTCTTCTCACAGCCAGAGCAGCAGAAAAGGGGCATTTTCCACACCAGAAGTATTTCCCACCCTACCCAGTGGGTAAATGACTTTACTGTAATGGGAGTTAGTCAGCAGGGTGGGCTCAACACCAAATCACACGGCCACAACAAACAGCAACCCATGACAAGTGTTGTAATGTCCTCCACGAGATTGCCAGCCATAAAATATACTCCCCACAGGAAGTGACAAATAAAATCTCCAAACTGCAGTGAGCTGTAGAAAGCTGGACTCACCAACTGTACATGTTTTCCTCTCACATTCATTAATTCCTTGCTGTCCTAAGGAGGTCACAGGTCGGACAGCAGGTGCAGATCAGCATCTTTGGGATTCAGTGTCCTACTCCCCAAACAGACAGATACTGGATGATTCACCAAAAGTCTTAACTCTGAAATGCTTCGTCCGATATTGACACGTTTTATTGCGTTTATTGTCAGACTCTCTTTTAGACTGGACTCTCGTTGAGAAGTCTGTCTTCCTTGTTTTGGGTAGCTTTGCAGGGTGACAGTTGTTGCTAATGTTGCAATAGCAACATTTTTCTGCAGGATTTTACGCCATTGAATCAGGCTTTCACCATCTGAAGGGACATGCACGCACACCTGCATATGTAGAACAGCCAATAGGAACGCTCTCTCTATGTAATGACCTGTGATTGGCCAAAGCCAAGAAGAGGTGCAGAAGTCTAGTTTTCTCTCAGACCACTTGAATTACAATATGACAATGACGCAAAAAAAAAAAAACTGCCTACTTGAGCTTTTACCATATATTGAACATTATAACCATAATAATTATATGGAGACTGGACTGGTGTTCAGTGGCTTGCTAAAGGCTGGATGCATGCCACAACATGTCTCAAACTCTCCTCCTTCCCAGCTGAAACTTCCTGTTGACCGACAAAGGCTGTGTGAAACTGTTCTGTCTTTTGCCACAAACAGGTAAAACAAATACTGAGAATAATGGTGTTCAACCCATCTGGAATAAGTCTGTAGATATGCTACAGAGTGGCATGCTAGCACTTTCCCTGACCACAGCCCCTCCCATGTCGCACTGGTATGCAAACAGCTGCCCAGTCATGACACTGGCCCCGGTGGACCTGCCAGCCTGGGGGACATTTAAACTTTAAAGGTCCAAACTGGACAGCTGGGTGTGTTCATGCTGCGTGGGAGTGTATGTGTGCTGTAAACATTCTGTAGCTCGTCCACACACTACTAGACTCACTCGTCACACATGATAAGGACTGAGGGACCTGAGGACATCCACTTTCCGAGTTGATATCACATTTTATTAATTTAGCACTTTAACACACCATTGAGTGTACACAGTGTATAACTTATCTTCTTATAAGATCATTCCAAAGATCTTCTGAAGCCCAAGGGATATTTTCTCATCTACAAGCCTCACAGTTTCTATTTGAGTTGCGTTTGCTGTCCCTCCACAATGGGCGCGTTTATTGCCAAGATGCTGCTTCCGACAGTCAGCAGCCTGGTGTTTCTGCCTACAGCCAGTGTGGCCGCCAAGAGGGGCTTCCACATGGAGGCCATGGTCTACTTTTTCACCATGTTCTTCACTGTGGTGAGCTTGTGGTTCTGTTTTCATGTGACAGACTGAATCTGTTTTGCTTGCGCTTCATTGATTGTGGTGTTTGAGTGAAATCTTCGTGATTGAGTATGCAGTAAGCTGAGTGAATTTATATTTTTCAAAATTGCTTATATGAGGGGTTTTGTTTTCTATTTGCGGTTCAACTCAGCAGCATGCCATTTATGAGTCTAAGAATCCATAAAGAATATACACTTGACTGATTTCAATCAGAAGTAAGGTTGGAGTTCAGTAGCATTTTATTGAATCTGAATCCAGTATAAATCATACTCATCCTTTTATGGAATATATTTAGGATTTGACAACACCAAGTAACAAAAAGTATAAATAACCTCATATCTAAGAGATACTTCAACTCAAATATTGACACACAAGGACCTAAAGTTTTGCGAAACAGATGACTCATTTGTGATCTCTCTAAATGACTACACATTTTGTGCATCGCTCTTTGCTGAGAAAAAAAGACTCAGACTCAGAGCTTAACAAATTTGGGTGTTTACCAACTTGGAACTAGATCCATCATTAAAACAGATATTGAGGCCCAACCCAATTCACAAGTTGTATACGGTACATATTTACTTTAATGGAAAGAAATCAATTATTAATTAGTGCTGTCAGCATTAACGCGTTAATCGCGATGCGATTAAGGGCCGAGCATAATGCGTTAATTTTTTTTAAATCGTATTAATCGCATGCTGCCATTTATTAATTTATTTTGACTTAACTCGGCTTTGCGTCGTGCCTAACAAGCTACTATTTTGCCGTACTTCCTCGTAACACATCCTGCTGCTGCAGGATTAGCAATGCGGATTTCGGTGCCTCATTCTGGTGCCACTGATATGCCTGCACTCTCTCTGATGCTCTGAAACAGACATTACAGGCATCAGAAACATTGCTGCACGGGACGCTAGTTAACACTACACTCGACGGCAGCTAACGTTAGCCTACCGCTAGCTAGTAGCTGGATTAAACACGGTTACAATGCTGATAGCTAACGCTAAACGGTGTAAAGTGTCTGTATTTCACTGTAGAGGATTCCTACACCGGGATGTAACAATCTGCAGCTGCTGTTGTCGGAAAAACACAGATGGTGCGTTCAATGAAACTGGTAATTTACAGCCTCGTGGTGCATTCAAAGTTGTTTGTTCAAATGTGTGACTAGATTAAATATATAATAAACAAATACAAATCTTAAAATCAAGTTCATAAAGTAACTTTCTTTGCATTCCCAAACAAGATACACTGGTAAGAATGGCTTTCCATTGTTAATATGTACTTAAAAACAGTTCTGAAATACAAAATAATAGAATTTTAATCATGTGATAAAACGTGATTAATCACGATTAACTATAGAAATTCAACGATTAATCGCAATTAAGAAAATGTAATCAGCCCTATTATCAATGATTACCAAATTTTCTATAGGCTCAACTTATTGTGCTGTTGAAAATGGGACTCTATCTACAGGTTGTTAATTGACTGATAACTTATTTGACAAACCATTAACCTCATTGTGACTTGTCTTTCTGTAGATCTACCATGCATGTGATGGACCAGGCCTCTCCATCCTGTGTTTCATGAGATACGACGTTCTGGAGTACTTTAGTGTTTACGGCACAGCTCTCTCCATGTGGGTCACACTGATAGGTAAGTCCTAGTTAACAGTCTGCCACACGCTACATACTAGTTAGTGGCCTCTTCTACACGTTTCTTCCATAATCAAAGTCCATAATTATGATATGACATTGAGAGAGATGATAAGTTAGTATTCAGCAACTACACTTCCCAAGTACAAGGTTAAAAACAACCAGCTCTGCCTGCAACAGTTGTTGATAACACATGTTGTGTCTTTGAGTTCAGCTCACATGTGGTCACACTTACTTGCTTTTACTCTCTCATATGATCTCACACACACGCACACACGCAAATACATTTGCTCCTCTCCCATCTAAGCCCTTAAGGTTTTGCATCAAGGGCTTTAAATCATGTGCTTTGAAGAGCCAAATGCTTCGACAGCTGACTTCACTGATTGGTCAGCTGTAATTGTAAAATGGCTGGCTAAATATCAAGCTTGAAAATATGTGTGTGTGTGTGTGTGTGTGTGTGTGTGTGTGTGTGTGTGTGTGTGTGTGTGTGTGTGTGTGTGTGTGTGTGTGTGTGTGTGTGTGTGTGTGCGTGTAAATTCCTTGTAGAACAACAGAATACAAACTGCCAAAAGGCGTCACGGTTTGGATGAACTGAAAACCTTCAGAATTTTGGGCTTCTTGTGCCAATCAATTCAATGTCAATTGTCAATTTTATTTTCACATTTTAAAATGCAAGATTTCGGTGCCATTTATTCTGCCATTAGTACTTACATATTTTATTTCAGTGCTGATTCTTCGGAGTTCTAAGGGCTTTGGGTCCCTCGATAAGTAAGGACTCGTGTTATCATAATATTGACATAATATCTATCTTGCAATGTTAACTAAAGTGAAAAATTATTTGTGTATCCCCCCCGCTTACATTTAAGGGGTTCTTCCTTGGTCCATGTTACACCCTTCATCTGTAATCTCCTTCCATAGAGAGCAGACCAACAACTCTTGAAAATGAAACTTGGATTATATTGAAAAATAAATGTACCACTGCAGTTACATTTATTTTTCACGTCTCACATGCAGTATGTGTCTCCTTGTCCCAGCTCTGGGCGACTTTGATGAACCTCAGCGCTCCAGTATGACCATGTTTGGAGTGCTGACTATCGCTGTGAGGATCTACCAGGATCGCTGGGGCTATGGGATCTACTCTGGACCCATCGGATCAGCTGTCTTCATCATCACTGTCAAATGGGTGAGTGGCCTTAGAATAGCAGGTTATATTCAGGTTTGGTGAGTGGATGTAAATAAAGTGCAGGTGATACCATACAGTAGTGTATGCTTATGTGGAAAAATCTTTACTTTTTTACCATTTTTTTTTTTCCTATCTTCTCGTTGTTGATCTCCACCTTCGAAAACTTTTACTTGTGTCCTCTCCTTTTTCAACATCTTTTTCTCCTCAGTTTCTTCTTCTACTCATTTCACACTTTTTTAATTCTTCTTTTCAACTTGTTCTCCTCTTCCGTCCTTTCCTTGTACTCTCCTTTTCCTCCAAACCTCCTCTTCACTTTGCTCTCATTCTTTTGCCCCTTCTTTTTCCTCTTGCCATCAAATCAATCAATCACTCTGTTGGACTTTGTGTGTGTCTACTCTGTGGAAATCATTGTAATGATGGTGTTTCAGCTGCAGAAGATGAAGCAGCTGAGGGCAGTGTATCCAGAGAAGACAGTGTACACGCAGCAGGTCGGTCCAGGCTGCTGCTTCGGTGCTCTCGCTCTGATGCTGCGTTTCTACTTTGAGGTGACTATCATCAACATAAAACTAATCCTCCAAACACATCAATATTATTGAATGCCAAGATCATGGCACGTGTTTAACTAATCACATACTGTTTTCATTTATATTTAAAAAGGTCTGAAGTTGCTCAGTTGCAGCTTTATCTTTTATCAAAATGTGTTGTTTTTCATTAATATACAACTATTTAAAAAAAGGGCAGCCGACTGTCTAGTTGCATTTCTTCATATGTTGAAATACATTTAAACATTGATTCATGAAATCACCCTAAATATGATGTGCTGTATTCTCTCCACTGCAGGAGTGGGACTACGCCTACGTCCACAGCTTCTACCATCTGTCTCTGGCGGTGTCCTTCATCCTGCTGCTGCCAAAGAAGAACCGCTACGCAGGGACGGGACGAAATGCAGCTAAACTCAGCTGGTTCACTCTTTGCTGCTGTGTATGTTACTTTTTTTTATATAAAAAGAAAGGAGAGCTGAAAGCAGCAGAACAGGTCATACATGAATGTGAGGACAGGATAGATTTGCATTATCTAGATAGAAAGTAAAAGGTGATATCACTTAGAGGGTAAACTGACCCTGTATCAAAGCAGCATCATTCCCTGTCAGTCAAACTCATATGTCCTTTAAGTCGCCCTAACCCTGCCTCCTAATTGTTCCCTCTCCAGTCTATGTCCCCTGGTACTACTAAAGAGAAGACTGGTACTAATAAAGAGAAGACAGGTACTACTAAAGAGAAGACAGGTACTACTAAAGAGAAGACAGACAAGCCAAAGAAGAAGAAGTCGTCTCGTACCGTGTGGACAATCCCCACCGAGAAGCTGTGGACACAACGCAGTAGCACCCCCATCCTGCCTCTTTACACCCCCCCACCCTCTACACCAGTCAAAGGGACCAGCATCAGCAAGCTCAAAGAGATGAACGGCTGGAAGTGAACCCCAAAACGTAACTGTCTCACGTAGAAGGACTTCATCCTGAAGAACAGGCAGAGGTAGTGGTCGGCTAGGAGCCGGAAACAGGAAAATCACCAAATAACTGTCAGTCAAATGCTGATAAACTTGTATGTGGCTGGTAAGTTAATCAACTTCAGCAGGAAACCAACCATCATGAGGATGTTCCTTTCTACTCCAGAAAATCATCGTTGGCTGGTAGAATATTTAAGGTCAGCAGCGATTTCAGGAATCCACCAGTGACTGTAGCTAGCAGATAAAGAAGCAAAAGGACCCGAAAATGGTTCTAAAATTTAAGGGCAAGAACAAAAGAGGAATCAGGCCTCCGGCGCCCTCAAAGACCCAATATGAACACAGCTGTCTGAAGCACTTGTCCAGAGCTGAGGACAGGCAGCACGCTACGAAAGAACACACACAGAACGAACAGGGAGACGGTGGCTGAGACACACCAGTAAAACTGACTGGAAAATTTATGAGAAGAGCAAACAGGCAGATGGTTTATCTCTCCAAAATATATAAATTGTCTTTAGAAATGTTCCTCAGGGGAGACCTTTCGTCTGCTCGCCTCCGTCTGTCCGCCCCCCCCTCCTCCTTCTCTTTCCCGTCTCTCTCAGGGAAAGGAAGCACGCGGCTGAATTTGTTTTTGAGAATTACAAGACTGTAAAGCACATTTTACCTGTTTTTATATGTCCTCGGAGTGCCAAATGTGTCATGTGGAGCATCAGACGTTGGAGCAAAGGGGAAGCGGTGGCCCAGACGTCAGTCTGTAACCCGACTGAAGCATCTTGATGTGTTTCTGGATCAGCAGGTGGACTCCTCTGTCTGTTAACTCTAGTTCACTGACCGAGCAGCTTTGGCTATGACTTCTGTCCCTAATATGCACTGCAGACTTGTGATGTTTCTGGTGAAAACCTTTATCAATATATTGTTATTTATTGCAGCACGGAAGATTGTATATTCAGTATAGTGTGTTTGTTATTGATGATTTTGTTATATTTTGAAAATAAAATGAAATGTGACCATAGAAATAAAATGGTTGTGACCCTGTTTTTAACTGGACTTTGGGGACAGGATGGAATTTTAACAGCCTCAACCACCCGAGCCATTATCATAATGCAGTGATATGTACTTAAGCAGAAGCCGGCCATTGACACCAAACCCTGACTGGCGCATACTTCAAGGCCCACTTCAGTCTAGCAACACTAATCCAATTTCAAACCCACACATCCCTTTCCACGACATGGAGTTGTGCGTCCGTGCACGTCACCTGCCCTGAACACTACCCAAAGACTACAAACGTCTTCTGCGTATCTTAGACAAAACAGTCTCCGGCCAAAACGTGAATGAACCTCCCCTCCACCAGAGAATGTTTTGAGCCGGGGCCAAGCCACCAGCTCCTGTGCCCAGAGAAAGGTGTTTTTGTCTGGGTTAAAAAAAACTTGGCTGGCTGGGCCACTGGCACCACCCGGCTGGCTGCGCCTCCTGGCCCTGACAGGACGGTAACTCGAGCCTTTTATTGCACAAGTGTGAAACACTTTTGAACTCTTTTACGATCACTGTCTATCCCAGCACCACTCTGCTGAGGGGCTGAAGCCCACACACATTCAGGGCTGTATTACTATACTTGTGAAGACTGTCTTCTGTCTGTAATCCCTGACATTAGCAGTACATTTACCAAAATCGAATACCAATCAAACCCTATTCTTAACCCTAAATTCAAGTCAGAACCCTAAAAGCCGTGTGTTTTGAGGACCTGGAGAAAATGTCCTAAGTTTTAAGGATTTTCTAGATCACCTGACCCTTGAGACACGTGGTCCTTACAAGAACAGAATCACACACAGAAAAACACACACACACACACACACACACAGTCTGAGGGTCTGAACCTGGTCTGTCCGCCGCGGGTCGTATTGGGCGACCGCACTGCTCAGCAGACATCGACAGTGTCAACATAATAAGCGTTTATTGACACGAGTGTGAGCGTGGTCGTCTCCTCCGTGGTCGTCTGCACCCACATTCCAAGGCGGCTAGGAATTTAAGTGGGTATCGAAATATAATAAAGCAATACATCTGAACAAATAAAAAAAAAAAAAGACTTCTACACCAGAAAAGAGCACTTTCTCCAATACTCCACGGCCTATTCAGGGAAGGTAAAGAGAAAATGTGCTGTATCATTTTTCATTAAAGTCAATTAAACACCAAAGTGCACGGTGTGAAGTGACTGCAACAGACTCTGGTATGTTTGGTATGTTTGTGCTTTCAGCTTTGTGGTGTGGGTACTTTCTATGGTGAGACAGCAGCCAGTGTGCCACAGGTCCTCTCTCTGTGTGTCAGCTGTTGCCACAGCTGTTGTTAATGCTGTGAGGTCAGCTGCCTCTCAGAGAACACCACAGGGCTGCTGCCACAACCCATCTTCACTGCTGATACTGATTACCAGTGACACAATCAAATTCATTACTTCTGCTGAGCAACAGATTGCTCCGTGGCAATATATTCCTTTTTATTAACATGTTTGTACTGTCTTACTACTCAAGGAAAAAAAGACATAAAAACATCAAGAAATAAAGACAACGAGCTAGTAGGAAAGCAAGAGGGAGGATGAGTGAAACTGAGAGAGTGAAAGTAAAAGTAATTTAGTATTCATCTCATGTATTTCTGTGTGACAAAATGTTGCCAGTCAAACGTACTGTAGAAGTAGAGCAGACTGAGAAATTCCATCGTGCTAAAATTGTGCCTCTGCTGCCACCTATTGGACTACAGTGCATGATGAATGCTAATTAGAGGATAATACCACAGCGTTTTAGAAAAGTGTTGCCACTGTTGATTTAGACTCTGCAGTCTAAATGTCTCAGACTTTCTTTTTAGTTTTAGTTTGAGTTAAAGGACCGTAGTTATGGTTTTAGGTATTGTAGATTTTTTGCAGTGTAAAAGGGTGTTTAAAGATGATTCGCAATGTATACAGCAATAGTTAAAGCACATTAAATGCATTCACAATGTGTACAGCAATAGTTTAAGCACATCAAATGCCAACTATGGTCATTTAAAGTCAGACAAATGAACGTAAAAAACACAGCACTCAAACATAGATTAAAAAAAAACAAACATTTATAACAGATTTTTCGTCCCACCCAGAGTAATTCCACTATCAGTTCTGACCAGTGGTTTCAGAACACCCCACACTTCTTGTTGTAGTAAGAACTCCTCTCGTGTCTAAAGGCGGACTCGTTCTGTTTCACTGTGTGGATGGTGATGGTGGTTGGTGTGTGTCGAGGCGTGGCCCAGTGTGGTGCACAGTTGGACGACTGTGGAGAAATGGCCGAACCACTTCCTTAACCTGCCACAGCCAACACAGAAGAACAGCTGTAGTTCAGCACAACTGCAACACTGCCGTACACTTCGAACTTCCTAAATATCCGCTTTGCAGTCGTAGTCGAACTATCAACTTTCCATCAGTTTCTGTTATCAATTTGCTTTTAAAATATGTTTTTGCTAAATGGACAGCAGATGGAAAGGTAATGACCAGGGGCTCGTTTCACAGAAGCTGTTTTCAAGTCTTACAGGGCTCTCACGAGACTTCGTTTGATTTGATTAGTGAAATGTGTCAAAATAAAGGCATAAGATGCAACTTATCTGCATAAAAATGTCTAAAAAAATAACTAGACTAGTGTTATATATTTTGTTGAGTTGTGTACTTTCATTATCCAAAATGCTTCCAACAATGTTCAAACACAGAAAAATGGGTCTTTTTATTAAAGCTAACGCTCCGTGACATTTGGTCGCCTATCGTTGGCGTCATATCCCCTTTGTGCATGTGTCAGCGTTGTGATTGTCTGCCAGAAGCTGTCATAAATTGACTTTTTCCCAGCTTAAAGCAACATTTTTGTGGTCGTTTTTAACTATATACTTTGACCAGCTCAAGGATTATGAAGGTCTTTTGTTATTGTTTTAATTGACAGAGACCTAGCAGCAGAACATTAAATATTTTGTGTTTAAAAGGAGAGAAGGTGATCTCATGTTGTAACTTGGTCAAATGGGACCTTGTGTTGTACAAAACCGGATTTTTAAGTTTGAAAGAAAAGAAAGTTTGAGTATCAAATATTCAAGAGGTGGTTTTTAAATGTAGCTTGTGTATTGGGGACTTCAATAATGATATTATTCCTGGATTTCTTTGTATGTTTTCACATCAATTTTGAAAATGTCAATGACCTCTGTTTAGGAAGATTTTCTTTTTTAGATATACAACTCATTGATCAGTTGTTCTAAAGAATATTAGTTTTGTAACTAAATAGACTTTTAAAATTCACTGGACATAAACAATTGTAACCCTACTTATGATTTTCCCATCAGTACCTGCAGAAGGCTCTTCACAGTCAACTGCATCTCCGGTTGGTTGACACACAACTTCATCTCCTTTCCTGCGACAGGGGGGTCTACTGATGGGCCTGCTGTGTTCTCACTGGTCAGAGTCATCTTTAGGAGCTTCTCACTCAATCTAAAAACACATTACAGCACTGGTCTAAGTACGCTGCTGGTGACACGCAGTCCCAATTTTGAAAAACAAGAAACAGTTGTATCCTTACACATTGACAATATGTTATTTCAGTCAAAAGCATTACATGTATTCACGTCTGTCAGTGCATAAAGGTGGTTTAAGAGAAATCAGAGTTTGAACTCTTGGTGTACCACTGCTTGACTGGAGGCACTCACTGTGGCCTTGCAGGAATGTGGACCTACAGGTTTAAGATCATTCCTATTTACTGTAACTGCTTGACTGCAAACTGCATCAGCATCATCAACTGCCTGAGATGTGAAGTGTATTTGCTGCTGTAACACCATCCATCACTGTGATGTGGAAGTGGATTAATAAGGGTGTAGCTGATGATGTGGCACCAGCAGCAAACTGGTTGCACTCGGAAACTCCCAGGTACAGAAGACATATAAGTTATTTATAACATGTTTAGATGTAGTGCATATGTCCTAACGTCTGTCAGCTGTTCCACAGTCAGCGTAAATCAAGTGTGTCCCAGGCGTAGTGAATTTTTTTGTCTTGCTGACCTTTGCTGATCGGAGGACGAGCTGCAGGCATGGATGGTGTCCATCAGCTGAACTCTGATTGCTTGTCCTGTTGGACTGGACAAAACATCAGACACGCTGCATCCAGGGAACAGATTCATGAGCACAGGAGGCACCTACACAAAGAAACACACACACACACACACACACACACAATAGAGTACTTGTCACTTCCACAAGCTTTGGAAATATTAATAAAAAAAGAAGGAGGATCATTAGTAAAAAAAAAAAAATTATGTCTGAATATCCACAATATTTAGAAGAAAACCACTATAAATACAGTAATGCTGTATTTAACTACCACAGCAGACTCTTGATATTGGTGCATTATATTTAGTGACGGACTTAAAGGTCCCATGGCATGACATTTTCACTTTATGAGGTTTTTTAACATTAATGTGAGTTCCCCCAACCTGCCTATGGTCCCCCAGTGGCTAGAAATGGTGATAGGTGTAAACCGAGCCCTGGGTATCCTGCTCTGCCTTTGAGAAAATGAAAGCTCAGATGGGCCGATCTGGAATCTTCCCTTTATGACGTCATAAGGGGAAAGGTTACCTCCCCTTTCTCTGCTTTGTCTGCCCAGAGAATTTGGCCCGCCCATGAGAGAGAGACATCATGGCTTTCAAAGGAGCAAAGTGGCAGTTGGTCAAGGCCACACCCCCACCCTCCACCTTGCCCCCCCCTCTCTCCTCCTCAATAGCATTTAAAGCTACAGACACAGAAATGGCACATCCTAAGGAAAGCTCATTGTGGGACTGGCTCTAGTGGCTATAATTCTGCACCAAGGCTGAATTTCGGGTAAGAGACTTCAGATACAGTATTAGGGGACTACTAAGTACTATATAAAAGAGACTTCAGATACAGTATTAGGGGACCACTAAGGCCTATATAAAAGAGACTTCAGATACAGTATTAGGGGACCACTAAGACCTATATAAAAGAGACTTCAGATACAGTATTAGGGGACCACTAAGGCCTATATAAAAGAGACTTCAGATACAGTATTAGGGTACCACTAAGGTCTATATTAAAGCATCAAAAGAGCACCATGTCATGGGACCTTTAAAATGACATGGGAAAAGTTCAAATTGAATTAATGTCATTGAATTAAATGTTATGCAATGCTTGAGTAGACCAAATCCTCTCAGGAGAAAAATGTCAGTGTCTAAAGTCAGTGGACCTGGAGGTTTAGATGAAGCACTGACCTCCTCGTTGCCGGGATCCAGGATCAGCATGCAGATGAAGTCCCGTCTGGCTCCGTCCAAGTTCAGGAGCTTCCGAAAGGCCTTCGATCTGTTCTCATAGTACTGACTGGCTGTGGAGTTGTACTGGATGGCCAGAGAAAACATGTCAGCTGCTTCCTGGAAACACCTGCGGGTGCAAAAACAAAAATATCGCGTCTAAACAACATTAGATGACGGTTCTCTCCAGGTTTCTCTGTGTGAATGTGTAATTGTGGTTCTGACCCGTCCTGGAAGCAGAAAGAGCCCAGCGAGTTGTGAAGGACAGCGAGGCGGAGCCGGACAGCAGGGTCATCAGGCCGCATCATCTCCTCAGCCTGCTGGTAGTCAGCCAGAGCATAACACCACTCACCCTGCTTAAAGAAACAGTCTGACACACACACACACACACACACACACACACACACACACACACACACACACACACACACACACACACACACACACACACACACACACACACACACACACACACACACACACACACACACACACACGTATGTTAACATTTAGTTGACACAGTTCTGTAATGTCATAGATCAGGAGACCATCAGGTTAGATTTGAATCATTTAATTCATATTTTAATACAGTAACCAGAACAGCTGCTTCTGATGATCTACATCTTTTCAAGGGAAAATAATCATCAACACTAAATTCATTATTCAGTTCAATTTTTTAGAAAACAATGAAAAATGTCCATCGCAATTTCCATCGCCCAGCAGCAGATTCACACAGTTGCTCTATTAATATTTGGCTTATTTCTGGCCTAAGCGAAACATTCTCCAAGGACTGAAGTGTCAATATACACACAATGATGTGTGTTTGTGTGCACAGTAAACAAAAAAATGTCCACACAAACACACTCACAGACCAAGTAGCCTCACCTCCTCGGTTCAGGTACAGGCCCGCCTGGGCCTTCTCCTCCTCGATGGCCTTGTTGAGAAGCAGAGTGGCCTCAGCGTAAAGGCCTCTGTTGAAGCACTGGACAGCAAAATCATTGTAGGTGAGAATCAACTGAAACTGCACCTCCTCTTCCACAGAGCCGTGCTCATCCTTCTTGTCTCTGGCCTCCGCCTGACCTCTGACCTCCTCCTCCTCCTCCTCCGCACTCAGCTCCACAGCCTGGACCAGATCCTCGATGGCTGCTGTGTAGTCTTCCAGCTGTCGGTACAGAATCCCTCTAATGGAGAATTGGAGTGAATGACACAGGTTTGACTTTAATTGAATTCAAATAAATGTAATCAAATAAAACTGAATCTAATTTAGCTTCACAATTGAATTAAAATGAATTTTAAAAAACTGAATTGTTCTGACCTTATACCAAAGTTACTGGTGAGTTAATATAGCAACATTTGAACTGTTTTGCAATTTTGTGAATTAACTGATTCTTGTAGTTAGTTAATAACAAAGAATACCAATCATCTGCTGGTTCTGGTTTCAAAAATGGAACATTTGAAGCCTTTCTCTGTTTCATATTGTAGAATGAGTATTCTACAATTAGGGTTTTTTGGCTTCTGTTCACACTAAATAAGCATAAAATATAAATATATAATATAATGTATAATACAAATTGAGCTCTGGAAACTTGTAATGAGTGTGTAACTGTTTTACATTTTATATACTAGATAATGAACTGATTATCTAGAAAACTAATCAATACATTCATTAGTGATGAAAAATGTTTGTTAGTTAAAGCTCTTTGAAGTCACATACAGTATAACTAAATAGAAGAATAGAAAGATAGCTTTTATTGTGGACAAATGAACGAAATTGCTAAAAAAAAACTAAAAAAGTTTAAAAAATAAATAAAAAGAATAAATACAAATGCCACCTAGTGTTAGTTTAACATTAAAATATAACACAAAGTTTGACAGCAGCATAAATATTAATATTGCACATATTGAATGGAACATAAAAACAAAAACAAAAACAAAAATAGATACTGTTAAACATTTCCTCTCCACATCTGCCTGTTTATTTATTCAGGTGCTCTGGTTTCCTCCCACAGTGTAGAAACATGCAGGTTATCACTAATATGACAACGTGTATGTTTTGTTGACTTTACAATACAGCACCTTTGTAAATAAAAGATGTCTGAGTGTTTCATATTGGCAGGACTCACCTGAACAGGTAGAGTCGTGCGTCCTGCGGGCAGTTCTCCAGAGCGATATTGATCATGCAGAAGGCTTCAGGCAGCTTGCCGGCCAGAGCTCTGTCCACGGCCGTTTGTCGGGCCTGTTCACTGGCCTTCTGCAGCTGCAGCAGCAGGGCTCCGGCAGCACGACACGTCGGGTTCAACGCCAATGCCGACTTCACGTCTTGATAACATTTTGACGTCTGGACAGGAGAGAAAATCACTGGGAAGTAATCCACAGACAACTGACTGTGTATTTACAGTAGGTGCAGTACATATCTACAAAAAAAACATATTATAGTATGAGTGCTCCTTAACAAAGTCTGTCCAAACAAATTCTCTGTCATTTAGATATTTACACTGAATAATTATTATTATGTCAGCAGGATATCTTTATTCACTGCTCTAACTTCTCTGAAAAATCTTGTGATTTAAAATGTTCTTCTGTTGATTCACCCTAGAAATGTCTAAAAAAAGCTTTGTTTTTTTGCTTCAACTTCAGACAACTTCTGTTGTCTGTGGCCTTGCAGGAATGTGGACCTACAGGTTTAAGATCATTCCTATTTACTGTAACTGCTTGACTGCAAACTGCATCA